>JAPYYV010000145.1:0-78679 GCA_030522625.1 Copidosoma aretas | reverse complement strand
TGATGGCCATTAACCCAGAAAAAAATCAAAGTACCCTTTTAACAAAATATTTTCAATGTCCCTGAGGGAGGTGGTGAGGGGGGGCTGGGGGGGGCTATTCAGAAAACAAAACATTTTTTTTACGTGAAATCACGGAGAAAACGATCGAATTTGAGAGGGTGGGGCGAGGGAGGTGAGGGGGGGCGAGGTAACAATTGACGATCGTCAAAAACACGTAAAAAGCAAAGGAATACTCCCGTGATTTGAGGGGGGCGGTGAGGGGGGTGATGGGGGAGAGGGGGGGTGTAGGAAATTACAGTCCTTACAACTATATATATATATATATATATATATATATATACATATAGTACGATATATATATATATATATGTATGTCTTATTTGAGGATACTTCGTGTACAGATTATACGTAACCTACAGACTAAGGAAGGAATGATATTTGTAGTACATATGAATTTTTTTAGATAATTTTCACTTATACATAATGTTAGATTAAGTTTCCTCATAAATTGTAACTATTTTTATTAGTATAATTCAGTTACAAGCGATAACAAGACGAATACATGGCACTTACAATTTATGTGGACTGAAATTACACAGCCATTATCTAATCCTCTCTGGCCAAGTGGGTAAAGTATTTGCCTTCCGACTAACCATGTCGAGGTTCAAATCTTCCGAATATAAGTGTATCCATACAGTTGATTGCTCGTTGAGCGATTACTATATACAGAAAACCTTTAAACATGAGAGCGAGCGAGCGACCAATGAAAATCTAACCCTCCAATTATTGGCTTGATCGTACCTTAGCTGTAACGGGGGCCCAGCTAAGCCCTTACTACAGCTAAATATATATCTTACTATATTATATAATTGAATGGTGTTAGGGTGAGTACTAGCTCCCCCCCCCCCGCTCAACCCACGACCCCTCCTCTGCTCCCCACCAGACTCCCTCTACCTCCTCCCCAGCTCCGCCCAATTACTTTTTTAGATATAAACTATTCAGTCACACTTTCCAGAAATATTTAGGTTTTAGATTTTTAAGTAAAGTATACAGATTAAGTCCAGTTCTAATTAGTCATTGAAAAAAGTGTCCATAAAATCTCATATAATTTGAATAAATATCGTCCTATATTTCAAAGTTGTATGGTTTTAGCCGAAGTAGTAGCATAAAAATTGTTCTATTCATCTCCTACGCAACGCATCCACTCTTTATCATCTCTATTTTTTTTTTTAAATTCAATTTTTATAGGAATAAGTTTGACAATCACAATGAGGAAAAGACAATCATGTTGTGAAGGGGAAGGGGAAAAAATATTTGCTTGACAACCATAGAACTATATAATATATTCAATTTAGTTTTTTTTTATACTTTAATAAATTATGAATCAGCTCCTATAAAAATAAGTTATTAAAATTCAATCATAGAATGTAACAAAAATAACTCAATATTTATTATGTTGAAAAGAATTATCATTTTTTATTTTCATTAAATAATTTCAGATATCTTTCAAGTGTTGTGCTCCTAAGTAACCTTTACCGAAATTTGGACAAATTTTTTTTCAAAGTTTTTCTCGTGACATTTTCTAGGCCTTTATAAGTGATAATTGAAGTTAAATAAACCGTCACATTTTTTTCATTTGAATTTTTTTCTATTTTTTTACATTAATTAAACGTGAATAATTTTTTTTTCTCTATAATAATTTTACATAATTCACAACCAAAAAGCTTTTTTCATAGATTCTTTCATGTCTTGATAATGATTCTTTTCTTTTCAAAATTCAGATAACATGTTTGACATTAATTTGCTTTTCATGATGATATTTCTGAATAAAGTTAATGGTGAACGTATTTTAATAATACTAAAATTAAGAATGTTTCACTTTGATTCTTATCATAAGATGATGGATTTTGCTTTTTGTTAAATAAATTATTTTCATCTGTTTTATGTACTCTGTGGTAAGTTGTATAATTAATACTTTAATACCTTACTAACTTCCCGACATATCACTTGAAATTTTTTTGTTCAAAAAAATGTGTGTATTTTTCATTAGATGTTAATATAGCACCTAATCATGTAGGCTCATTAATTTTTTTAAAATATTAGATAATACATCATTTGTTTTGAGTCATATTCCGCTCTCTACGAATTTTAAATCTTTCAATTTTTCGTTATCCTATGTGCAATAATAATGATGATAATTGGTTACCTATCGAACGTATACAATTTTTTTTGTAAAGAATATAAAATTATAGCCAAAGATTATAATATTTTATACTTTCTTGAATGATATTATTCCTGTTATGACTACTGAAGGAATTTGGCGAGAGTCACCACCCAAAATGATTAATACATTTCCGAAAGGTATTTAATCATCAGACAAATTTCTCAAAGTTTCATCAACTATTTTTAATCTCTTTTTTGGAATCGTACAAGCTACATTTTAAAATATTATTTCCACTTTACGTAATTTTTTTTATCTGATTCATACTAAAGAAACAAATTCTCCATAGTTCTTAAATCTACAGGAAGTCTAAAAGTTCTGTGAGTAGTCATTCTCTTCTAAAGTAAAATAGAAGCAATTTTCGGCCAAGCCATTGTTAAAGATTGTTTTTAATTGATAAGAAATAGTAAGTTAATGTCTTGTATTAAAATGTTTTTCCAGATCCACCAGGACGATCAATGGAAAAATATTTATTTTCCAAATTTATTTCTAAAAAAGTAAGATTTCGATCATTGCTTTATTCTGAATAAATTTAATTAAATTTATTTTTACGAAATGTAATATCATCTTTGTCACTCTCTTTATTTATTTTGAGCAATCTTGTAAGTTCTGGCAAGTTAAATTTTTTACAAGACATGTTTTCAGACATAAAAATTTCGTTTGAATGTAGAAGAGACTAATTTTCGTAATTTTTACAATCTTTAAAAAAAATTTCTGATTTTTGTTCTAAATGGTGTTACCTAAAAAATTTTCAGAAATAACAAACCATGCAAAAATTTTTCGAAGTTAAAAAGGTAGCATAACGTTACAAGCATCTTCGATAGTGATATCTATTAAATAATCATTTTCTACTAAAGTATAGGAAAATCTATTTTATTAATAGTATCGTATTTAATGTTTTTAACTGTTTGTAAACTGTTAAAGATTCACTTGATGATTTAAAAAAACGAATTAATACTAACAACTTGAAAAAGAAAGAATAGTCTAAAGTTTTATATTTCACTTTTTTATATCTTTAATACATTGTGCGAGGGAGAATATACCGGTCAAAAATCGTAAGGAATCATGTAGAATGTCGTTATTTAAAAGTAATTAAAGATTTGTTACCAAAAACTGTATACATTGTAAGATATATCTGTGTTATAATTTAGTAATAAAAATGAATAGCTTTGCGTTTTGTCCTGAATGACTTTAATTTTGAAAAGAATCAACAATCAAGTGTAATTGCTCTAGTTCTAAGTTGTTTGAGGTCGGAAAAAAATGGTGATGAGCGCGATCAAAAATAAGTAATATTTTCTACCAATGTGTAAAATATTTATTTAGAAATTTTCTTGAGCATATTTTTGAGTTATTGATTGTTCCAAGTACTTGTTTACCGTTTCATACGTTTCAGATATTTGTACCTCAAATTGTATCTCCTAGGTTCCTTCCAGGTGATTCTGATTAATTTGTGCACCAGTCTTGCCATTTCGCTTTCCGTACTACTTTTACTCGTACACATATTTACTCAATTTGAATGTATCTACCTCTTAGGTCTGTACGATGACGGGTGATAAATACACTTTAGTTCTTCTGATATTATTACAGGAATAATAGCATTGTATATGTCTTTATACACGTTCATAGGGATATAAAAATTGAGTGCACGAGAGTACACTAGGGAAAAGTTGGGTAAGAGTCCTTCCTAAATTCGTAGAAGCAGCACCCCCCAACAGTTGGTGCGTCCGCTCTCCCAATTCGGGGGCTCAGACTCTCCGAATCAGTAGATCAGACACACTAAGCGCTAGCAGACACTAGAGATCTCTGCATAAAGACTATCCACCTGTTGTCGTGCAGAGCAATACCATTTATCATTAAATAATCATATTTATGATAACATTATAGACCTACACAAAAAAGATCATGTTTCAAGCCGCTAAATATTAGTTTAAAGAGATTTTCCTTGTAGAATTCGAATTTCATATTAGGATTGGCATGTTTTATATTTATAAATATTCATGATTAAGATACTATTGGATTAGACAGTAGAAGATTTGATAATAAAGAGGAATTTCGCTTTATTAAGAGAATTCTAAGATAATCGTTTGACACACAAATTCTGAGAGGAAAACTAATACTGTAGAAAACTTCTGTGAAAAAAATTGCGAAACAATCTTATCCTTTGTTGTTACGTTAAATAAACATATTCGAATAAGCTAATCTTTGAGAATATAGACTAGCATATTTTTAAATTATAACGAAGTGGTTCTGTTTTTATAGATATCAGTAATAATATTGACTACAATATTGATATGAGTAAAGAATGATAAAGATGTTCCAGCAGCACAGACTTAAATGTGGCTTTCCCTATGATCATACTATCTAATCATTTTTTATTTTACAGAAAACAGATGTTACATTTGAATTAGTTGAAGAGCTACAAATGAAAACCAAAGAATTTTTACAACCGAATCCAACAGCTAGAGCAAAAATGGCTGCTGTAAAAGGAATAAGCAAACTGAGTGGTCAAGCTAAGGCATCGACGTATCCTCAAGCAGAGGGTATTTTGGCAGATTGTATGTTACTGTATGGTAAAAAAATGGGTGACGACAGTGTTTTCGGTAAGAATCAATTTTTTTAATTAAAGTACATTCTATAACGAACAACTATTGCAATAAAATATAAGTGATATTATTATTCTCTTGTTCAAACGTGGAAACGTGGTTAAACAACAAGTATTTTTTCCATACTTACAATGACTAAAGCGTAGTTCTTTTGAACTCACTACCACACTTGTACGCCTGCTACGTATACAGGGTTTCACATCTGTGTTACACGTGCAGAGCAGACAAGGTTACTGTTTCGGCATTTAGATTCTCTGTAAATTAATGATTACTGACAAAGTCTTAACGTCACTCTAATTTATATGTGTAGCTGGTTTCTCTTATATGATTGGGGACTAATTTCTTCTCAATATAACTCCGATTCATCAAGATATTCCATAAAAACAAGTTCTTCCACTCAATTTGGTGCAGTGGCGTACCTTTAGATCGCGCATTTTCGCCACCATAGACGCTGGCGTAGATTCTCTTATCCCCTCCAACTTCATTCTCGGAGCGAATAGTAAATCAATAGTAATATAATTGATCGTCTAAATTTCATCAAATTTAATAAGATTGTATCCGTTTATGTATCTTTGTAGATGGTAAATGACTTCTTTTTAAGTAACAATGCAATTATTACTTGTAGTATATCTTTGTTATTCTTAATCAGTATTAGAAAAAGAGTTTCATGACAACAATCATTACAAATTTTCTAGACGTTAAAATCATTCAATAATACTTTCATCCGATCTAAACCTAACGTTGACTTTCCAACTCGATTAAGGTAAAACTAAAGAACGAAAATAGATGAGGAGCCATTAAGTTTCACTTACTGCATATTACACCCCCACAATCGGACCTTCTTGAGTTAAAAATTTGCTGCCCTATCATTCTCTTGCCTGAAATTGGGGATCATTATTTGTCATAAATAGTCAGCTTGTATTGTAGTGTATAATCAGCTACCAATATAATACTTCATAATTCATTACATCTATTTCTTTTAATTTACTATTTTACTGCCTCTTTAGCTGTAGATTTATTATATTTTCACTTGATCATAACATGCCTTGACAATGGCTTTCTCTGGGGATCAAGCAACTAACAGTTTTCAAGAGTCAAGTTAAATCGTCTAAAGCAGTTTTCAAGGCTTAATGGTTTAGAAAACTGACTAAAACCATTTGATCCAGAAGTTAATGTAAAGACCAGTTTTAAGCATGTCCAGAATATTTTTTTTATTTAAAAATTATTCACATTATATATATTTCGAAGCATTTGCTCCTGGCTTTGAATGTCTATTTTGTTCTCATCTTAAAATCAAAGCCTCTTCATATGTAAAATAAGTTTGAGCACCACTTAAATTATAATGTTGACCGTAGGCTTGATTTTAAGGAATATCTGAGCTAAGTAGTAGTAGATGAGTTAGACGGTGATTGGTAAAATTCTGGCTAGGCTAGTAAAAGCTCTTAAAAACCAAAATGTAACACATTGAGTGCGCATACTCGAATAAACCTTTGATAATTTACTTTCTTGCTCAGTAGTTAAATAAAGGTATTGGTACATCTGAAATTATTCATCAACGTCTCTGTACATACTATTTAAAGTCACATTCTCCCGTTGGTTGGCTGAGTTGCTATGAGGAATCTTTAACTAGGCCTGATAATTTGCAAGTTAGGTAATTGAATTCCTGGCTTAGCCTTCTGTAACTTAGCAGATTTGGCACTTCTGTTACCAGTAACAGTACAAGAAATTTTTCTACTCATAGTAGTATCTACAGTAATAGCAGCAGCTATTGCTACAGTATTTGGGTGACAGCTTAATAATAACGTCTTTTTGATACGTGGTGGCTTACTCAATCTGGTGGACTAAGGTACGATTGCGAGGAAACAAGATAGTGGCATGTCAAAGTATCTTAAAGTCAGAGTCACTGGCACTTTAACCAAGGATCAGTATGAAATCCATTATGATGCTTATTTGGTTTGATTTATATTTATTCTCTTTAGATACACTACTTTATTGTAAAGAATACTTTAAAACCCTGTCTCCTTTTAGGGTTTTCTTTGGGTTCATTTTGAGATTCAGGCCTTCCCTGATCTTAAATCAGTTAGGACACAACTGAAACCATAATCTTTACTAATATAGTTTTGTTATTTAAAACGGCTCATCAGGTTATTCTGTTGGCGAGCAAGTAAGTTAGAATAAGGAGTAAGCATGTAAGAATCTGGTTGGGCTAAGGTGGGTTAAAAATGGATACTGCATGGAAAAATAATGACTGCTATTGCAAATATCTGGCATAACTCTAAAACGAACGAAGATATAGCGCAAAGAGAGACCAGAGGACAAAAACCTTGTCTTTAGGATCAAAATAAATCTGAGAATGTGCTGTATGATGTAGATATTATATCAAGTATAAACAAATTTGATCGCTCTTCGATGGATTTTCAAAGTACTTTTAAATATTGTGAGGTCTTACCTCACTTTCATCCGAAAAATTTGAAATTTAAGAAGAAACTGTTAACAACTAATAAACGCAAAACGCAAAGAAAATATACAGGACAAATGTAGTTCAAGTATTATGTTTCTAACTAAAAGTTTACCAAAAATTCAGTATTTTACAATATAAATTGTTGAACTTATCAATTTTTTTTATGAAAGTCCCGTATATTATAAACCAAATATATACTATGTAATTGTTAAACATATTATAAATTGAATGCTTCATAAATGCGAAATTACATCTTGACTTGAATAAAAACCACGGAGCATAAAAACTGTTTTTAAATCCACTTAACTTTATAAAAAACCAATCCTTAACAAAGCCGAGTCTGTAGAAAATGGTCTTTTTAAGTATATTTGAACCAGCTTATTGCTACAGTAATATTGTTACATGGATAACTATGCACTCTGTATTATGTATCGTAATAATTATTTCTACAGGTATATAATATAAAATATTATCTTTTTCAGACAGCATTATAACATGCTGATGAATACCGACGCTAAGAGCAACTTTAACAGATAACTAATACACATTTTCATAAAGCTGAATTCAGCAGCAAAATCATTAAATACCTAATTCTATTTGATGTACCCTTAAAAATAGACTAGGTAACCTTCTATATTACCTAGTCAGTAGGGTAGCCTGCCTGGTTATAAGGATACCCAAATTAGAATTTAAGATTTCATGGTGTTGTGCTAATACTTGGCAGCTAGATTTAGCTTCATCTAATCAAATAGAGAAAAAGACTTTGGAGCATTATATTTTTGAGAATGGCTGTGGATGGGTACGATGCATCTGAGTGTCTAACTATGACGTAAGCTGAAAGAATTTATATGTTTAGGAGCGATCAACCATATCAAAAAAGCAGTTCCGTGGAACGAAAAAATGTACTACAAGGATATTATTTGTTCTTGGGTATAGATATAACCTCGTATATATTTATTGCAGATAAGATTACAGGGCACCTTGTTGAACAAGGCTTACGGAATGTCATCCCTAACACACCTCTAAAGATTGATTCATACTAGCAAGGAGGCATCTATTATTTGCGGGAGGTGATTTTGTAATCGTATTAAAAGTACATTAAAAAAAAAAGTAAGTCCACCATCCTAAATCATAATGCCTCTGCAGGTATCTCAAGGTGACACCATCACAATTCGACCACATTTTTGAAAGAAACATGTTTTAATAATTCATTTTAAATGTTTTACAATATTTAGGATTGTTTTTTTTTAATTAGAAAAAATTTATGTGATATTTGCCGAGATCCCCCTCCCTGCTCCATGAGATATGATAAGATGTGGCTCAACCCCCTCTCCCCTCCCTAAATACCTCACGCAAATAATGGATGTCCCTCAATAAGACTTCAGTGACTTTTGTAATATCATGAATAGTAAGCACACTGGTATATTGTTGTATCTTAATCGATTATCTATAACTAATATAAAATTTTGGCCATTCATTTTTTAACATAAATATTTGGTTTACGAGTTCATTATACCCATTAGCAATAAAAATCAAAAAAATTTCAATTGACACACTTTAATTGGTATATGTAATGGTTTTGAAGTGTTAAACATATAAGCTAATCTCTGATTACTTCTCTTGTAAGAATTGCATGTATTAAACATATTGTTCATTTAAAAGACGATAAACAGTTTTATAAATGCAGAGTTATTTTTCTCATACAAACTTTTTTCACCAGCATTAATCAGCATGCATGTACGATCTTAATAACTTTTATGCCTTCCATCGATTTTTTAAATTCGATATTTAATAGGGTTTTGCCTGCTTACTCACGTAAATCATTGGTTATGCACAACTAATCGGTTCGGTTAGGTTCTAGACAATATCTGCCACTTACTACACTTGGAAATATCATTCCAAGAAAATTCATTCATCAAATATCTTGTTTGGTCGTATTTGCATCAAATCAAATACATACCAAATTATTTTTTTTTTTGTACTCTTAATTTTAGACCAATTAAAAGCAGTGCAAGAGTAGCAGGTGCACACATAATACGGTTTTGACAGTTTAATTAGTTTCAGTCAGAACTTGCAAGTGCACTCGAGTCACAATCAAAAGTAAATACACATAATGCTTTTTTTAGTGTCTCAGTTTTCAATGCACTCTGAATAAAATAAACAGTAAATAAAGGCAGTGCCAATACACTCTAAGGAGTTTTGGAAGTGTATAGTATGATTAAAAGTATATTGCTAATATTTTATAACTATATCATAAATATTATATTATTATGTCATTCAATATCTTTAGAAGTTTCATACTATGACTAATTTTCTATTTCCAAAGAATTTTCTATCTTGTTTTGTATGAAAATATACCAAGTATTTATATGTCTAGATCGTGCAACGTCAAATTTGCTGATAAGAAATAGCAGCTATTTCAAGTACAAACCCTAATATATTAGAACATCGACCTTTTAAGTTATAAATAGTCATAAAAAACCTTACTGCTAGGCAAATTGTTCTCTAGATGAGATAGAGAAGGTGATAAAAATAGAGAGCTGGTAATCAAAGTTGTTTCCAAAAAAAGACTCATATTAAATTTTTTCAACGTATGATGATTTCAGCTTGAATGTTATATATAAATAATTTAGTTATTCCATGTCCTGTTACGTTACATTATCCTTCTAAAATCTATAGATATCTAATCAACATGACTATACAGTTAACCTTATGATATGATATTTAAACACAAATTCTAACGTCCTTATGATATTTTACCTATAATATTGTATCGCAATGACAGTATATAGCGCACAGCACAGCACAGCAGAGAGGAGCGAAAATTGGTACCATCGTATAATAGCCCTTGTGTACCGGCAGTACACGGGAGGAAAAATGCATTGCAGCCTTGTGCTGTCCGTATTTTTACATAAAGACAGATGGAACACGGACCGTAGATGACCTGTTACTTGGCCCGAAGATACGGCTCAGGACAACGTAAGCGGCCTATTTATACTCCCGCTCCGTAAAGTAATTTCTGATCAGGTAACGAGGATTCTCGTGCAGAAGAGCAAATTATATTCATGTACATCATATAGTGGATTTAGGGTCCATTACGAGGCTACATAGGCAATGTCAAACAGTCTAGCATCATTTATAGAATAGATGGCTTAAGTGATAATAAGCAGAAGAAAAAATAATCGAAAAATCTATGCATTTGAAAAAACATACAAAATGACAAGATGATCTCCTGTTAGTGTGAAATTTATAAAAAAAATGTATGCAGGTCATTCAGCGTTAATCTAAATACACCACGTCAAGGTAGATAAACTATGCATTTCTAGTGTATACGCATGCATGAAAAAAAAAATTTTTGTGAGAAAAAAAATACAATAGAAGTATATTCATATTATTGTTGTAAATAAAATTACAAAGATACTGTTAAGATATTTTTTAATGTTATTTAGGATTTCTTTTAAAACGATTTTCATATTTTATTAGAATTTTCTAAACTATTTGATGTTATAATTTCTTTGGAGTTTTTGAATACAGATAATGCAAAATATATTAACCTATGAGAAAACATTGGCTTTATTCAGTTCACATACCCAATTCTTCCAAACTTGTTTCGAATAATTGAACATTTACATTATACAACAGACAACATCATGTCTCTGACTTTTTCTATATACGAACGCGTTCCTGATGTTAATTGAGACAACTATTCTGCTTGAAGAACCTGCCTGGTCATGGGTTGCATAACGGATGACACACACGAGGAACAGCAGAGCCTTGTAGAAGAAAATAATAACTAGTACAAGCAAACAAGTGAAGTAAAGATGATAATTTGCGTCAGACTGCCGCATAGACTGCAACGCTTAGTTTAGTGATGCCTACAAAATCGAAGGCAAGTAGATCCATGTAGATCTTTCTGGGAGTACGGTAGGGTAGTCCACAGTAAAGTCATTGCGTTCCTTGCTTGTTTGAGAATATAGAAGTTATCTACAAGAGTTTTTTGGGAGAACTTCCAGAGATTTACTTGAGAAATCTCCTTTAGGCCAAGATAATTGAGAAAACAAGAGCAGTCAAGAAGGATATACATTTGGACCACAGCACACTTTACGGCCATAACACAACAGGAAACAGTACCCACTAACAAGAACAATGAAGAACAAAAAGTAAGCCGTAGACATCCGGGGTTTTTACAACTGATGACTAGATCATAACAAAGTTTTGTGCTCAGATATTAGAAAATTTCGTATAAATGACGGAAATTGGAGAAAAAATTCTAGGAATGCAGTTGAGTGAAGATTCAACGAAAAAATTTATGACACAAATTATGTGTATAGTAAATAAGTTTAAGTTTATATACTTGCAATGCTCGAGTAAAATATGTGTCAGAAATTTTGTGATACAAAGACCATGGCGCTCATTATGTGGTTAGAAGTAAACTGAAAGATTTAGGTAGTTAAATTATTTTCGCTCAATGTTCTTCAATTGACGTCTACTAAACAAAAAGAAATGAAACATTTTGTATTCAAGTCATCATCAAATCGTCTTCTTGACATCAAAATCATCTTTTAAACAATCCATGGAATATGATAGTTGTGCTTAATACCAGCTAAAAAAACAGTTATAGCTTATAATTTATATTGCGTAGCAGTAACAGATAACTGACATAGCAAAACTGATATATATTGCTATTGACTTTTTAATAAATTTTAGGACATTTATCATTCATCATACTGCAGAATCGAGTTTGAGCACAACTGTTACTAATCCAAATAGATAATGAAATGTGGTACAATCATACAATCAGTCTATTAATTATTGTCCGATGATTAAAGAAAAAAAAAATTTCATACAAATTCAGAATGATAATCTGTTAGGGTGGCGTTGGCACGCTGATCCCGTAAGAGGGTTAAGGCCTTCTGGTACATACATACATATAAATACGCATATACATACATATATCTATATGTAAATACATAGATAAATTTATTTAAACACGTGTGTGCCTGAATATACATATACAATTATCGTCATACGAAATCGAATAATATTAAGAAAGTTTGATTTACTTAAAATCTAGAGTCGTAGAGTACAAAGACACAAAAATTGATGCATATCTTACCATAACATTTAATAAATTCATGTGAGATGCAAGTAATAGCCCCCTTCTCTTCCTCACATCATTTTTACTTCCAGTAGAAATTTGTTAAGAAAAAAGGTAAAAGTTCAAAAATTTTCTTCTTTTCTTGTAACCTACGAATCCCCCGCACCACCATCCACGCAATTTTCTTTAAGACATAAAGATGGATGTAGCAGATTAGATTAAAGATGAATTGTAGCCTTTTTATTGTAATCGAAAAACCATTTTTTATGTATCGCGACAAATTATAAAGAAATCGAGACAGTTCAGCGACTAATTAGGAATCGTCATACAACGATGTAAAAAATAAATAAAGACAATTTAAAGAGAGACTTGAGACTTTTCAGTGATATAATGAATGATATACATTAATTATTAGAATCATACAGATGAATAAAAAATAGACAGTAACTGCAGCCTAGTTAAACATTTTTGAAATATCTAAGGCTCAAATACAAGATATGCTAACGCACTTCAAATTAATTTCTGAACGAATACTGAAGGATCATTCAAATGAGCTTAAGTTGACAGAGCGCTATGATTTGATTTTGGCAGTGCTGCATTGTCATAGCAGTACTTTTTCCAAGAGTGACAATATCTGACGTCCCGCGGAAAGTTTATGTACTTTATAATGACAAAAGAGTAAGGAATAAAGAGCGAAAACTTAGCGAAAAAGGACCACATTTATTAATAAAATCCTTGACGTTTCGTCGATGCCAATTTCGATCTCTTCAGAAATTTTGACAGATAGTGCGTCCCTATCAACATCACGGAGATGACATTTTTAACAGAAAAACATGGCTTATAACTAGCGACCCCTCTGCAGTAAAGTGATATAATGCATGTAATGCTGTAAATATTTCTGAAGAGGTCGACATTGGTATCGACGAAAGATCAAGAATTTTATAAATAAATATGCTCCTTTTTCACCAAGTTTGTCGTTTTTTATTTCTTATTTAATTTTACTTTAGAGAAAAATGAAGTTGATGACTAAGCTAGTCTTTCGAGTTCCCCTAACAAAAGAGTAAGCTCTGTTGGATTATATTTTATTGCTTCTAGACGATGTGATCTAAGAAATTATTTTATAAAATTTAGATAGCGTGAAAGCAGTTTTTTGTGGATTTAGAGATTTATTTTTGTTCTTATGTCTTACGAATACTAGTAAATACAAAAAAAGTTAATATTTAAAAGACAAGAAAATTGTTATGGATCCATCAGGACATATTCTAATTGCACTTTTCTTCTTTGTTTTATTTGCAGTTTGTAAGCTATTAATTTGTTAGCAACTGTTTATTCGTTAAGTTTTTTGGTGTAAAGATTCGTTGAATACATTTTTTTTACATTTATAAGTGTTATGTGTGGTATATTTTGTGTGTCTCTGTCTGCCGCAAATATCCATAATTTTCCCTCTTGTATCCAGCTATAAAAATATAGTTTACTCATGGGCCAGTCCCAATTATTTGTCCTTCGAGCTGGATACTGGGAGAGAAGAGTTTCGCGTCTATATACGGGCCACGTGCTTTATACGCGTAAAGTCAGCCATTTTGTCGACCCTTCTGCAGCCTTTACGATGAGTGACGGTGCAGACGCGGTCAGCACGCCGGTTCGTTGTCCGTTTTCTCTCTTTCTCCTATACACACAAACTAAAGCGCTCGGCTCGCTTGATAGCCAGGCCTTCGTTGCCGCTCGTAAGCATTCACAAATACACACGCGATCGGATCGATTAAACCCAGGCCTTTGTGATCTGCGGTAAAACCGGCCATTGTTGCTGTTGTTCCGTCTCTGTGGGACCCCGCTACCACTGTTATTGCTTCCTTTTCCAACGACCGACCTGGTATAGACGTGCTGTTATTCAGCGGGTCGGCCTGCCCGAAGTCTCCTGATCGTGCTGCGAGCCACTCTGATCGCCCGCTTGTCGTTGCTGCTTCTGTCACTGTTATAGCTGCGGGCCGTCTCGAGCTCGCCCGGCTGTTGCTGCTATTGCCTCAGCAGGCCTTTCCGCTGCAGGCTACCTCGAGCTCTCCCCGCTGCCACCGTTGCTGCTGCTGTGGGTTTTTCTGCTGCGGGCCACTTCGAGTATGCCCTGTTACCGCTATTGCTGCCCTTGAACATCCTCTTTGTCTCGACAAACAGTAAATCTTGCATTATAATTATATTAATCCATGCGCTTTATGATAATTGGACGAATAACGATTCACTATTAGTTGAAAGTTTAATTGAAAACAAAAAGTTTGGTATTAACCCAAAAAGACTCATTTTGTGTAAATTGTATAGAATCTTAAATTTTATAATTGTACAGTTTAGTTTTATTATGAAAATTTAATAACTTAGAAACTTTCTGTAAAAAAAAAATTCTATGGACTTTGATACTGTTAGCTCTGGGTTTCTTGTACTGGCCCTTACTGCGATAGACTTGAGCTAGTACACGCTTATGCCCCTTTAGTCCTGATTTTGAGTTTTATCCTCGTATGTTTTATTCTCTTTTCATTTGGTATATTCATTGATTTATCATGGAAGCCTTGTACTCGATTTAACAAGGTATTTAAAAAAAAAAAAAGTGTAGTTCTTGACAGGAGAGAGAGAGAGAGAGAGACTAAGATGTATTAATTGCCCTCTTAGCTAGCAGGTTTGATTTTAATATGAACAAACATTCGCGAGGCACCTAGGCTGTAGTACAAACCCCCCGAGAATTCGGCAACTACGTGAATTTATGACCACTTTAGTCATAACTTTGGAACCCTCAGTGAGAAATCTAATTCTCCATACTGGTTGATGATGCATCTAATGGTACATCTGTTAGATCTTCGACGATACACCAGAGCTCCATCAATCAGGTAGGGGTCGTGAAAGCTATGTGTTTGTTCTGCAACCAGTCTCATCGACTGCACCAATGTGACTCCTTTAAAGCTAATACATGGGCCGAGCGAAAACGGTTTATTAATGACAAACGTCTATGTTTTAATTGTCTTGGCAATAATTCTAAAAAATAATGCAAGTCTTGATTCTTGTATTTCACTTGTAACAAGAAACACATCACATTGATGCATAAAGATGAGGCTGGCTCTTACTCTACTGGCGGAAACAAGGCCCCAGTAAGTCAGTAGAACATAAAACCTTTTATCATCACCAGCTTAATTTTGCACTTAATTCCAGTGTGAATTTAAATGCTTCTCATAAGTTAAATCTGTTTAAGTCTCCTTGGGTTCTTTTAGCCACTACTTTAATTTTTGTTTGTCATCCTGATGGTTCTTGAACATTGGCCAGGGCGTCAGTAGATCAGTGTCCACACTCTTCCTTAATTATAAGTTCTTTGGCTGATTTAATGGCACTTACGAGGCATCAGGAAAATACTTCGTTGACTAGCGTTGATTGTGAAGCTATTACGGTGTTAGTTTAATTTGTAGTTCAACCGCATTTTACACCTTATTTTTTTTTGTCGGGTAGAACCTATGGTAGTTTCTAAGATATTATCATACAGGCCATCTATTTTAAGGGAGCTTGTAAAATTAAAACATTTGAACCCAATAACATATGTCAGGCTTAGTTTTAGCGGACCTTTAGCACTGTAGTCTTAATAAAGTTGATATCCTCCTTGATGTTCTATTGACGCCATCAATATGAGAGTGCTTTTCGCAAAAGTATAATTGGTCAGCCGATAGCGTCCTCTTCCAAACTTGTGTGGTTGCTATCCCGTCCTGTGACTTGACTTCCCAAATCTAAATCCACTTGCTACAATTCTGTAACCTTACTTACTACGAAAAATACGAACCTCGATCGTTTGATTCAAAAGTTTTAGCTGATTAAAGAGCCCTTGGTTAAAGTTACTCTGTCTAAGGAAGATCGGGACTGAATAAATCATTTTATGAGCACACACTCTCGTTTTTCTGAAGGTCGCTACGTAGTTAGTCTTCCGTATAAAAATGCAATGTTTGATTTAGATAAGTCACGTGGATGCTCATATAGGTCTGCCCTCGATATTTATAAGCACTTGGAAAAAAGGTTACGAACTGATCAAAAGCTAAGAAAGGCATATCATTCTTTTATGTGCGACTATGTTAGTTTAGGACACATGATTAATATTCCTGACCCAAATCTTGTTCTCCCTTTCATACCTTATCATGCGGTTTTCAAGCCTAATGACTCTAACTTGGAATTAAGGGTTGTTTTTTATGGATCTTCTAAGAGTCTTAATAGGATCTTGTTGAAGTCGTTCATGCACTCTGGTCCTACTTTAGTGCTGGAGCTCTTCGAAATAATTGTCATTGGAGATTCTATAAATTTGTCTTTAGTACTGATGTAGAAAAAATGTTTCGACAAGTAGCGGTCGATTCTCAGGACCAGATTTATCAAGGTATTCTCTGTAGGACTAATCCTAACGGCCCATTTAAAACATAACAACTTACTACTGTACCTATTGGCTGGCAAGCTTAACATACTCAGCAACCCGGGTTTAGCGCCAGCTGGCTCATGAGTATTCGTTATCTTACCTTCAAGCTACTAAAATTCTTCAAAAAGGAATGTACGATAATGATTGTCTCTCTAGAGGTTATACTCTTGAAGAAACTGGAACTAAGATTAATAAATTAGTGGCTCTGACCCAGTTGGATAAATTCCCTTTGCAAGAGTGGTCTGCCAATGGCTCACTTATTTTGTCTAGAGCACCACAAAGTTTCCAAGTTGATGGGCCCAAAGATATAAACAAAAGTGGTAAATCGATTTTCATGCTTGAATTAGCTTGGAAACCTAGCAGCGATCAGTTTCAATTTCACTTTTCTAATGGGGAACCCCTGAGTCGTTGGACAAAACGAAACCTTTTAGTTCATGTGGCAAAAAATTTCGTCGCAAAAATCAGCTTCCAGTCTCTATGGTTAATAAACATCTTATGGGATGAATTACTACCACAATCAGTGGTTGTGAATCGGACTTAATGGTGAAGTGAGGTTCCCGTGTCGAATCAGATTTCTTTTCCTCGCTAGAACCTCCATTCGACAAGTAACTCTACTCTTGAATTTAATGGCTATGCTGACACATTAAAATTGGCTTATGCTATAGTCGTTTTTGTTCGAAATGTTATTAGTGACAAGGTTCACGCTCACTTCAGATTGCCAAGACCAAGGTTGCTTCAATTAAGACGCTAAGTATTCTACGAGTAAAGCTGTGTGGCCTAGCTTCTGTCAAAAATAGTCCATCATTTGTTCGGAAATTCCTCTTTTTCTGGTGCTTCTATCGATTAATAAACCTATTCTTGTAATGTTATTTATTGGCTTAGTACCCATCCATCGATGTGACCTATTTTCATTGCCAAGCGTTGCTCAATTATTCATAAAATATCTCTAAACGCTATGTAGCATCATGTTGTCTCTATACATAATCCAGCGGATATGGCTTTCGGTGGTCTTTTGTCTAGTCAATTTACTGATTAACGACAATTATTTACTGGACCTGATATACTACACGAACTCGTTCTACTCGAGTAACTGCTTACTGAATTCGTTTTGTACATCGATTTTTGGCTAGGATCGTCGTGAAGACTATACTTATCCTAAAATTTTGCAATATTTTGAAAATGCAAGCAGATACAGAGGTGGTTTTTTAGTATTTTCTTTCATGTGTTTAACAGAATCAGGCAAAAACATTTATTAGGCCAAAAATGGAATTCTGAACTATAGAATATACTCATTTTAAAATTTTGGACTATCTTGAGAACGCAAGCAAATAAAGAGTTGTTTTTTTTGTATTTTTTTTTTTTCTGTTGTTTAACAGAATCAGAGAGAAACATCAATCAGGCCAAGAAATAAAAACCTTACCTTCAAATCTTACATAACCTAAAATTTCAAAATATCTCAAAAACGCGGGCAGATGAAAAATTGTTTGTATTGTGCTCCTTTTTGTTTAAAACTGAAACAGGGAAAAATATTTATCAGGCCAAAAAATAAAGACCTCAAAAAAAATTTGTCTACGTTATTTTTTGTTTAAGACGGAATGAAGGAAAAATATTGATTAGTTATGATTTTCCATTCATCTATATTCTTATGATTACATCGCGAAAGTGAGCAGATAGTAAAATATAGATAGAAAAATACCAAACAGAGTCCCGCACTTAGAAAAATAAATAGCAAAAATTTTTTTTGATTACTCCAATTGGTGACTGAAGAAAGATAAAAAAATGTCTAGAAAATTGATACTCTACATAGAAAGTTGTATAAAATGTAGTTCTGGGCTTTTTCATTCAGTCTTCACAACAAGGCTAAGATAATCATGATAATAAGTGCTATCAGTAGTGCACAAACCTGGAGTTAAGGTAGTTAAACAAAAAAATATGATTTTATTTATAAATTAACTTATGAAATTAAAATATGTATTAATGTGTAAATATATATATACCATTTCATGGATACAAATGGTGTAGAATGTTTGATCATTATGTTTTCTTAGGAAACATTAAAACCATAAATGTTTTTTAAAATCTGACAAAAACTATTATACTTCAAAGAATAAGATCTTTTATTATCTTTTCTACAATTTTGCAGCTTTTGCGATGTTATTGTAAAACTATGAACGTATGAAAAATTATAAATAACGAATATTTCTTCTTGATCCTGTTACAAACAAAAAATAACGTAAAAGAAATCAATATCTTATCAGCATTTGTTCTTAAGATATTTCTAAAGTAAAATTTGTGAGTTAAGTTTTCAGTTTTCGGCCAAATATGTCGTCTTCCCCGATTCTGTTTCAAAAACAAAAATGTATACAAACAAAAAAAAATTTTTTATATGCCGCGTTATCGAGATATTTTAAATTTTAGAGTTAAGTTAAATTTGTTGATTTGATTTTCATTTTTTGTTGGCCTGATGAATATTTTTCCCTAATTGTGTTTCAAAGCACAAAAAAAAAAAATTTTTTTATCTGCCTGCGTTTTCGAAATAGTATAAAATTTTAGGTTAAGTAAGATTGCAGGGTAGGTTTTCATTTATTGGCCTGATAAATGTTTTTCCCTCGCTCTGTTTGAAAAAAAACTTGCAAAAAAACTAACTTTGTATCCGCATGCATCCTCGAGATGATTTAAAATTTAAGGTTAAACAAATGTTGTGGATTAGGTTTCTAATTTCTGGCCTAATTAATATTTTTCCTCGGTTCTGTTTCAGCAAACAAAGAACTGATAACAAATATTAACCTCCTATCTGCTTGCATCCTCGAGATATTCCAAATTTCGGGTTTAAATAAAATTGACTGTTTAGGTTTTTACTTTTAGGGCTAATAAATATTTTCCCTGATCCTGTTTCAAAACACAAAGAAAACGCAAGAAATAGATGATATTTTTCTGTGTACGTTTTCAAGATTTTTTAAAATTTTACGTTCAGTATGAGCTGCAGGTTAGATTCTGATTTTTTGGTCTGATAAATATTTTTTTCTGATACTCGTTGAAAAAAAGAGAATATAAAAAAAAACTTACTTTGTATCTGCTTGCGTTCTCGAGATAATTTCAAATTTATGGTCAAGTAAAATTTGTTGCTAGGTTTTTATTTTATATGCCTCATAAATATTTCCCCCTAATTCTGTTTCAGAAAATAAAGAAAATTAAAAAAAAATTACCTTTGTATCTGCTTGCGTTCTCGTGATATTCGAAAATTTTAAGTCAAGTTAATCCAAAGGTTAGATTTTTATTTCTTGTCCTCATACATGTTTTTCTCTGATTCTGTTATAAAAAGAAGGAAATACAATAAAACCAACTTTTTATCTGCTTGCGTTCTCGAGATATTACAAAATTTCAAGTTAAATATAGTCAATATGATAAGTTTCCATTACTTGGCCTGATAATGTTTTTCCGTGATTTTGTTTGAAAAAAAAATAATACAAAAAACCAACCTTGTATCTGCTTGCGTTCTCTAGATATTAAAAAATTATTAGTTAAGTATAGTCTATATGTTAGGATTCCTTTGTATGACCTGATTGATGCTTTTCCGGGATTTTGTTTGAAAAAATAATGAAAATACAAAAAAAACAATTCTGTATATGCTTGCGCTCTCAAGATATTTCAAACATGGGGTAATTACGATTTATTGTTTAGGTTTACATTTTTGGCCTGGTTGATATTTTTTTCTGATTATGTTTCAAAACACAAAAGAAACACAAAAAAACGATTTTTCATCTGCGTGCGTTTTCGAGATATTTGAAAATTTGAGGTCTAGTAAGATTCGCAGGTTAGGTTCTTATTTCTTGGCCTGATTAATGTTTTTCTCTGATTCTTGTTAATAATAAAATAAGAAAATACAAAAAAACAAACTTTTTATCTGTTTGCGTTCACGAGATATCACAAAATTTTAAGTTAAGTATAGTATATAGGTTAGGTTCATATTTTTTGGCCTAATAAATGTTTTTCTGTGATTTTGTTTGGAAAAAAAAATTACAAGAGAACTTACTTTGTAACTGCTTGCGCTCTTAAAATATTTGAAAATTTAGGGTTAAGTAAAAAGTATTGTTTAGGTTTTTATTTTTTGCCTGCTATATATTTTTCTCTAATTCTGTTTCAAAACACAAAGGAAATAGAAAAAAATAAAAGATTGTTTATTTGCCTGCGTTTTCGAGATATTCTAAATTTGAGCTTCAGTAAGATTTGCAGGTTAGGTTTTAATTTCTTTGCCTAATTAATGTGTTTCCCTGATTGTTTTAGGAAAAAAATAAAATATATAAAACCAGCTGTGTATCTGCCTGCGTTCCTGAGATGATCTTAAATTTAAGGTTAAGTAAGATTTGTAGGTTTAGTTTTCATTTTCAGTCTACTGAATATTTTTCATTAATCCTTAGTCAATAAAGAAAGAATTCAAAATAAATATCAACCTCCTATCTGTTGTTGTTTTTGAGATATTTTTTAGTTCGAGGTTTAAGTGAAATTCGTAGGTTATTCTATGACTTTTTGCCACATCAATATTTTTCCTCAATTCTGTTTTAAAAAACGAAGAATTAAAAAAAAGTACAACCGTCTATGCATTTATGTCTCTTTGTATTTAAATATGTATCACTGTATGTATCCAGTTGTCCTTCTGTACATGTGTGTATGTATGTATGTTTGTAAGTATTTATGCATTCATAAACAAATAAATATATGTATGTATTTATTTATGTATCTTCTGATGTGCGTATAGATGTTTGTCTTTGTGTATGATTTTACTAGTGTTTGTGTGTATATAAGAATGACTGCCCGTATGCAGTCAATAAACAAAAGACTTAAGGAGTTTCATATGTCAAATAAGGCCTTAATTTATGATAATCAATGTAGTTGCATGATAAAATTTACCAAGAAGCAGATTACACAATTCGAAATAAGGTTACTTGCTATGTTAAAAAACAGTGATTTTATAAAAATGGCACTATTGTGCAAGTGTTTACTGTCAGTGTTCCAAAAAGTCACTTAAAACATAAAGAACTTTTTATTTTTCGTTTGATTTTAGTTTTTCAAAGCTTATTTTGTTCCTTGAACAATTGCTTACAACATTACTGATTTAAATTTTTTAAATGTCAAGTGTTCAAAAAGCTCGTTTTAATTGTTGTTAGTTTTTAATTGCTGGGAGGTGAACATTTAGACCTTCAATTTTATACACTCAATATTTTCAAATTTCAAATTTATAAAGTTGTCGGCAATAGTTTAAGAAACAAAATTAGCTTCGAAAAATCAAAATCGAACTATGAGTATAAAAGTCTCTATGCTTTAAGTAACTTGTTAATGAAATGACATTTCACACTTCCGCAATATTGCAATCTTGATAAAATAATTTTTTTTCTGCACAATAAGTACCCTTATTTCGTATTATGTGATTTGTTTACTGTAAAATCTTATCAAGCAACAAGAATAATTTGTACAAATTAAAGCCTTTTCTAACATATGAGACTCATAAAGGTAGCTTATCACCTTTTTTGAAAGTTGAGCCACTGCACCCAGGTTGAAATCCACAGTAAAATAAGACTCAACGAATCAACAGTTTAAATTTGAGAGCATGTTATGAGTGCCATGTTCTTTGCAACACAAAATTTGTGACACTATTTTCACACGAGCATTGCAAGTATATAAACTTGAACTTACTTACTATACCCATAATTTGTGTCATAAATTTTCTTTCCAAATCTTCACTCAGCTGCATTCCTAGGATTCCTTCTTAGATAACCACCATTAAATATCAAATTTTCTAATAACTAATCACGGAATTTTGTTATAATCTAGTCGTTAGTCATAAAAACCCAAAATGTTTATGGCTTACCTCTTGTTCTTTATTGTCCTTGCTGGTGGGTACTATTTCCTGTTGTGTAGGGGCCGTTAATTCGCTGTTGTCCAAATGTATATATTTCTTGGCTGCTCTGGTTTTCTTAATTATCTTAACCTAAAGGAGCTTTCTCGGGTAAAATTCTGGAAGTACTCTCCAAAAACTTGTGTGGACAACTTCTATTTTCTCGAGCAAGCTGAGAAAACGATGACTTTACTTTGGACTACCCTACTGAACTCTGAGAAAGATCTACATAGATCTACTTGCCTTAGATTTTTTAGGCATCGCTAAACTAAGCGTTGCAGTCTATGCGGCAGTCTGACACAAATTAACATCTTTACGTCTCTTATATGCTCCTACTGGTTCTTATTTTCTTCTCTAGATCTCTGATGTTTCCCGTCTCTTTCATCCGTTACGCAGGCCATGACCAGGCAGGCTCTCCAATCAGAGTAGTTGTCTTAATCAACATGCGGGAGGCGTTCGTGTATAAGGAGAATCAGATACAAGATGTTATCTATTGTAAAGTCTGGATATTCAATTAATCAAAACCAGTTTGGATTGATTGGGTACATGTACTAAATAAAGCTAATCTTTTCTTGTAAGTTATCGTATTTTGCATTATGTGGATTGAAAACTCCGAAAATTTGTTATATAAAATAATTTTGAATATTTTACATAACTATAAAAATCGTTTTAAAAGAAGTCTTCAATGACATTAAAATATATTGTAATAGTATCTTTATAATTTTGTTTATAACAATAATACGAGTTACCATTCAATATATTTTCTGCTTACATAAATTTATTTTTGTATGCACACAAACGCATACACATGTACTGTACATACATAGGTCATCCACCTCGACATGGTGTATTTCGAGAGTCGCTAAATGACTTGCATACATTTTTGTATGTATTTAAACTAACGGAAAATCGTCTCATCATTGTTTATGTTTCTTTAGAATATATAAATATATTTTTTTTTTAAATTAATTTTTCTTTCTATTATTTAAGTTATTCATTCCATAAAGGATGCTAGACTGCTTGACATATAGATGGATATTTAAAAAAAATAATTTTAAAAGATTTTACAATTTTTACTATTTTTCGTTTTTCCTCTCTACCGATTTCTCGACTTTCTTTTCAAAATATTTTTCTCAGTCTTCTTGTCGCCGCTTATCGTCTTCTTCTTCTCTGCTACAACAACTCTGACCTTTCTCCATGACGGTTTGAAAACGAATAATGTTAGCAGAGCTATACATCGGCTTTTATAGCCTTACTCCACCACTGTACCTTTAACATTCTACCCCTACCACTACGCTTAACATGAGTTTCTTTACGTCACCACTTATTGAGCTGTGCTAAAGTATGTGATCATATAAAATCAATCAATGGGCTAATGTGCTGGCGGGAAAATGGCCGTGAGACTCAAATTCTGAACGTACATCTACTGGAGCATTTTTCAACGACTCATTTTGATTGGAGCAATCAATGACGATGAGAGGTGTGGTATGTAGAAAATCATATCTGCCCAACAAAGGTGCACGATGTTTACCATAATTCGAATTCTGAAAATTAGCATACATGTCGTATAACAATGCATACTGATTATGTGCTATATCTAGATCGAGATTACAATAAGGATAATATTGTGAATTCAGATGAAGTTTCACATTTATTATATTATAATGATCAAGCTTACTATCATCAACACCTCCCTAATTCTTACGATTTGTCTGAAAAGCTTAGATAATATAACGAGACTTTTCCAATCGATTGATTGTCTTAACTGTCCATATATGTTTTGGTGTAGTAGGTGAAAGTGTATATTCGTATGGCTCTCACGTACGAAAACTCATAGATATGATAATGAAAAACATCGAATAACTGCAATGAAATCGAAAGACGCGACATCAGCTAATGATGCAGAGTTATTGGAAAAATGCAGACTGGATAGAAAAAGTCGAAGTTGAAAGTGAATGATAAAGTACGCGTAAGTAAAGTAGAACAAGCATTTGAGAAAGGACACAGACCGAATTGGTCGACAGGGATATTCACGATTGATAAAATATCCAATACAAGACCTATCACCTATCATTTGAAAGATTATAAGGACCAACCTGTTGCCGGTAGCTTCTATGAACAAGAGCTCTTGAAAACTAAATATTCAGATATATATCTCGTGGAAAAACTTATTTAAAAACGCGGTAATCAAATGTATGTAGATTGAGATTTGATAATTCTCATAATAGCTGGATTAATTATTCTGATATTTAATTAATAATTTTAAAAAGCGAAAGGGATAAAGGCCCCGTTGACTACTCTTATCTGCGTGGTTCAACCAACATATTAATACTTTGTGTCCTCTATTAGTTTATAAAGAAACTAATACATTAGTGTGCAGTTTTACGAACAAGTTTACTCATACATTTTACATAATTAGTCGTTTTCAAATTTATTATTACCGAAATATTCTATTAATAAAAGACATTTACCAGCCAACTCGCACAATTCCATATTTTATTATTATCTACGAGAACTTTTTATACTCGATCAGATAGAAATATTTTAAACTCCTTATTGATAGTTATAACTATTTCATGATCAAACATTGCTGTTACCCACTGCAGTTTGGTTACTAAATATTTAACTTTAACCTATAGTTCCGATATCTTCTTCATCAGAAATTCTATTGAGTTCCGTTAAATCTATTTTCTGAACGGATAACTATGGCTTGTTACAATGGAACGGTAAATTTTCTACTTACCACCGTAATAAGACCTCTTACTAAAGTCTCAAACTCTTGTAGAGAGGTTGCCCGTTCTCAAGCTTGTCGGATAACTGAATTCTCTCTAAAGCCAAATCAAGCTGCTTGTGTACCTTCTTAAGAGGTGTCCCCACTCCTTCATCCTCTCCAATGATTTCTCTCACTTCTTTTCCCCCTCTAATAATTTTTCCCACCTTTTCAACCTCTACGTCATCTACCATCTCTCCAATGATTTATCTCACTCTCTCATCGACTACGTCATCTGCAATATCTCCATTTAATTCTCTCACATTCCATTTCATTGGTATCTGAAGAATTGCTTCGTCTACGTCATTATGTGTAGATTAATGTCCCCATTGAAGAGTGTCTGTACAGTTTGAAAGTAAATGACGCTTATCATCAAGGTGACTCAAAGCTAATTTTTCTTGCATTTCCATTTGTACAACATGCTGTTTTGAGCATATATTTTTCTGTGTACAGATTACTTTCCTTTCATTGAAAAGATATTTGAAAGTTCATAGTTTTTACTCCTTTTGCTTGTTCGATCGGTTTATCATTATCGAAACATACACAGTTAATTTTACGTCGTAAGTCAATAAATTAAGTAATAATTTTACCACAACTTTTGTCTTACATTAATCTAACCACTTCATTATTTTCTCGTTTTATTAGAAGCACATTATCTTCTGAGTAATCTGATGTATCAAACCTTTCCATATTTTCTCTCATAACTTCATATATGTTTACGTCTTCAATTTTATGAATAAAACTATCTGTATCCGTGTATAAACGTTTACATTTATTTTCAAATTTTCGTTTTATGAATAAGTAATGAAATTCATATGTAAATGTCTTTGATATCTCTAAAACACTAAGCCCTACTTATATTAGGTTTTTTTGTAGTTATATCAGTTAAATTTAATGAAATAGCAACAAGATCTTCAGTACAAATTGTTCGACTATGAAATTTTGTCTTAGCGATGAGAGTTTCTACACTAAATTTTCCTCCCCTTTCGTGTACAAGTTTAACATCTATTCGTCATTTTTTCATTTTCCATAGTTTTCCCGCAAACTGCATTAACCATAAGTTTAAAAACAACTTTATAAACTCATTTGTAGGTTTTTGTCTTTTTTTTGGTGTTAAAATCAACATACATTTTCAACCAATCACTTTGTTTAAACTGGAGTGCACGATGAGCTCTCCTTAAAAAAAGTCTATTTTTCAAGGTTGGTTTTAATGCTCTGTAGTGAATGACATATCGTTTTTATCATGTAGCGTAGTCATAAGTTTTTGATATTTTGAATTAGGTGGTGCTAAGTTCTTGGAAAAAAATGGTAGATCCTTATGATTATTGTAAATACTCCAAAGATAATCTGAATCAACTTCTAATACATATCCTATATCACTTGTATGCGGCTCTTTAAAAAAGCTGGTTTGTTTATATTTTTTATCTATTGAAATTCACCATATTGTAAATACTGTGTCTTGGCCCATATGTGAAGGTTATTAACATCATAGTATATTATATATTTATAATTTTCTTTTGAATCATAACCTCAAATCATATATTTATTATTTGCTTTAGCTGCATTGGAGCATTGACTTATCCCACCTATTATACCTATTTCAATAAATTGCAACAAATCGATATCTGTTCAGAGTTCGAGTTCAATCTTTGTATTTCTAAGCACTGCATCCCAACTTAGTCTAGGAGTCGTATAATAGTGAGCTGGGTCTAATCCATAAGCTTCTAAGCATATAGCACGAAAATTTTCTAAGATGTTAGTTAGTAGAAGAACGTCAATTTTTAGGTATGAATCAGAATATTCACAAATTGTTTTAAA
The DNA here is from genome assembly GCA_030522625.1 of Copidosoma aretas. NCBI lineage: Eukaryota > Metazoa > Arthropoda > Insecta > Hymenoptera > Encyrtidae > Copidosoma > Copidosoma aretas. Next base: position 51,392 of record JAPYYV010000145.1, on the reverse strand, counting down.
TTTCATAAGAAGTCCACACACTCCTTGCATGTGATATTCTAAATCTCTCATATCACTATTAGTCAACTTGTTATAAAAATCATTTCTTGATGGTAGCCACTCTTGCTTAAGCTTTAAAAATAAACTGACATAGTCATAAGAAAACACTTCTTTTCTAGGCAACAATTTAATCTGATCTGCAAAATATTTATCTTTAGAGAAAATCTTGTTAGTTATGTGCCGATGTTATATATATGATGCTAACTTTTATGAAGAAGAAGCCATGAATCCAAGAGACTTTGTAAATCTAAAATTGATATCACTCCCGAGTATATGTTTTGAAAATAATACATTCTTCTCCTTATTCTTTGCAATTGGTGTGAGTCATCCTATAATATTTTTAGAAGTAGCAATCTCTTTAATATTAAAATGTAATAATAGATTGTGAAATATTACTGGAAGAAATAGTAAATCCTGTTTATTTATATGACAAGCTCCATGAGCAGCACCTCTGAACCTTAAATGATTTAAAATTGTACGAGAAAAGATCTTAATACAAAGAAATTATTTATTAACTTGCCTCCCTGTAAAATGACGATGATCTCGAACCCTCTTTTTACCAAAGTTGACATGTTTATCACAAATATGACAAGATTTAGCATGCTTGGAATCTTTCCATTCATCAGGTGTAACACGTTGGCCTCGGTGTTTAATATAAATGATCTAATTTAAACGCCAAATCAAGAAGTTTTTGTACAATCCATTCAGCTGGAGTAATTTCTGATTCGTTTTCTTGTCTGTAGCTTTCATAATAGGAATGAAAGTCATTATAATTGCACTTGACATAATAGCCAATACTATACGCCTGATGTTGTTAGAATGTTTAAATATCATTTTTCATAGGTTTAAGGATGCATTTAAAGTCAGCATATATGACGCAAGGTACTTTTTCTTCATGCTTGAAATTTTTTTATTCAAGAATGCTTTTTCCTTTACTGGTATTATTATCTTACTTTTATTAAGCTGTATGCAAGTAACTTCATGCTGTTTAAGGCGATTGTTACTCATGAAACAAATTTGAACATCTATCACAAACATAATTCGATCTTTTACTTTTTGTTTCTTCAATGAATCTTGATAGTTTTTATAAGGAGTAAATTTACATGTTTATCTTTTTTTGAAGATGTTCAATGGTATGGTGATACATTATACTTATTTCCATATCTCTTTAGAATACATACATTGATTAAGATATCATTCTGTTTCTTGAATGTCAGCATTTGTTTGATGGGTGTTGGGAAATGAATTTCAGCAAAGTTGAGTTCTTGTTTAAATTTTTTGTGTTTAGAGACACAATATAAATTCCATATTTAGCAATAAGTTTACAATTAACTTTTATAGTATTATACTCTTGAACAACAGTGGATATATTTCATTCGACTGCATGTTTAGCTTCATTCATGAACATATAAATATGGCGATGACCTTCGTTCAATATGATACCGGTACTTATTCGTCTTTTAAAAGCTGATGTCATATTATTCTATTTCACTTTATTCTTGTAATGTAGCTGTCGCGTTGATTCTTGTTGCAGCTGTCCATCCGTCTTGTGTATCAATGTCGAATATACAGTTTTACCATGTAATAACTTCGGCACGATTGAATGACACTTAATTTTTTTCGCAGTACTTAAGACTGGTGAGGTTATAATTTTATGAACCTCATAAGTCGCATGAATAGTAAGATCCAACCATCTTTTTATATTATTATCATCGACTCAAAATCTATTTTTATACTGTAGCGCATGCTCTGCTTGATTTGTTATACTCTGGAAATATTTTATAGATGCGGAGAGAGATTGCTTTGAATTGATGGTCATTTTAGATTCTTTCTCGGTTGCAGTATGAATGTTAGCTGTGTTATGATGATTCACTGAAAATAAAATTTTTAGTTGATTACAAAAAAATTTCTTTAATGAGAAAAGATGGCAGCCCCAATCTACGTTCTTATCTGTGACAAACAACCATTATATATCACTTGTTAGTCTTGTACTACGTTATAGTATAAGATTCAATCATGATTTATATTCTCTTCGTTTCCTTCTCTTTTTTTTGGTTGTTTATTATAATAACAAATACAGTACATCAAAAATGATTCATACATATTTTCTTAAATCTTTTCTTTCATTTCAATTATTCAATGATTCTCGTTTCTTTCCAAATAACACCTCAGAATCCCAGTCACAAGGTGATTCCATCTCCTCCTTCCTCCCTTCTTCATTATCTTCTAGTATATCATCATTATCAAAATCTGATTCATCAGATGATTATTCATTTTCCTTCTCTTTATTATCATTAGCAAAATCATTATCATCATCAGCTTTATCATCATCTTCATCATAATCATCATCATGATCATCATCATCAGCCTTATCGTCATCATCATCATTATTCTCATCATCATCATCATCATGAGCATAATCATTATAATTATAATTATGATCGTCATCATTATCATCCTCATCATCATCATTATGAATATTATTAGATTCATCATCATCATAATCATCATCATCATCATCATCATTATCATTATCATCATCATCATCATCATCATCATCATCATCATCATCATCATCATCATCGTCATTATCATCGCCATTATCAGATTTGAATACAATAGTAAATTTTTGTTCTTCTTCTGCTCTATCCCAAATTTTTTAATGATTTTTAAAGAATATTATTATTATTTTTACTAACATATTGAGAATTAAAATGGTTCTCTTTCTCACTTCTCTGGTAAGGATAGTTGGAAGACGTTGATTTATTATCGATAGTAATGATTTCATGTATGACTTTGATTTCTGACTCGGATGATGCGTCATTCACGATGATTTCATCATCTGCCTTAGAAAGGTATATAGGAATTGGTATCTCCACTTTTAACGCCCCTGTCATTTCTGCTTGCTCTGGATAATTTATTGACATCATAACATCTTCTTTGATAGTTTTTGTAGAATATTCATATTGATGAATATTCTAAAAGCATATTTCTCATCAATTCATGATTTACGTCATAGTTTGAGAGTACATACCTTAACATCTTCTGGGCTGACCCTATAGGTATACCTTTTGGATGCTCCTTGATGATACTTACCAGATAGACCCTCTTGCTACCCTACCTCCTGGTGTAGACAGAAGATTGCTCGATAGCTTACACGATGTCTAGACTGATTTTTTCTAGCTCTTTTTATTGCCTTTACAGCCAGTCAACCCGACCATGACTGCAGCGCTGCCGATGATGCTGTCACCGTAAATTTCCACTTCTGTTGCGCAGAAAACTGGCGGCTACGCACGCAACGGCGTACTTCCACTATCAAGCGAGGGTATAAATAGGAGCGTCATTGCAGCAAAATTATCTGATCATTTCAAAGCAAGCTAGGGTGAGTAGCTCTTTAGTGCAGTACTAGCAGATGACTATGACTTCATTCGTTGATTTCCAAGGTTTCCTAAAATCATTAAAGGACTTTGTCATCAAGGAGCTCGCCATTATTACGTAAGAGAAAGAAGACACTCAGCTTATCGTCTACTCTTTTCAAGCACCATGAAAGTGGATTTATGAACGTTGTATGCATGATTGGTTTGAGGAAAATTACCATAAGATTGCCTTGAGTTCTAGTGTGATTCCGTATGAGGACCATACCCATCTACTGCAAGAGGCATTAAAAGATGCAAGTTGAATATATGTCAAAGGATTGGAAAAAATAGTGGATAGGAAATATTAGACTTTTCAACTTTATAAATGTTTAACATATTTAATGAGAGAGGTTAAATAATAAGTCAATGTATGTTATTTAAATTATTTTATTGAAAACATTTTCATAAAATATAAAATTACAAAAATGTGTATATTACGATATTCATATCAAACTAAAATTATTCTTAAATTGTAATGTAAATCCGATTTGATCTAACTACTCAGTCGAAAAACGACTTAAGGTCGGGGGCCGCCACACGAGCGGTGGAGAATCAAGCCTCGCAGCACGCGAACGACGGAAACGCGTAGAGTTAGCAGAAAAATTGGTGTTACTCGAGTCTAAAAGTTTTTCATACTTGTGTATAAATATGTGTACGTTTTTACTGCTGTACAAAACTTAGGACAGAAGTCCAAATCGTGGTGATAGGACAACCTCTATATATTTTTAAAGGGTATCCTTACCATCATTAATTTTACTCGCTGAAGTATTCACTATCCGAGAGACTGAGCAGAGCTTGCTCCTCATGCTGCTTTTAGTCTCGTTAGATAATTAAAAAGACTACTCATGAGCTGCAGTCCAGCAGCAGAATTTGTACCACAAATTTTATGTATCTAACCCCTAGTTAAAGTATACACTTACCTTTAAGTACATGATAAGAAGCATCCTATCTTTGATAAATAACAAGACAATATACACTCGGAGATCTTGGACGATAGAAAAATCTAAATAGGGTTCTTCCTACGTATCATCTTTGATAATTAAAAACAAGACGTGGAATATACCAGCATACATCACTTGCTTTTACCTGAAACGTTGGATCTAGAAAAATTAAATACCTTGCTATGTATGCAATTGATATATGAGATTATAAGAGTTTATCAAGAGCAGTGGGCGCTTATTAAAAATCTTCCATTAGCTAATAATAGCAGGAGGAAAGCCGGCCAGCAGTAATCAAATTACATGAGGCTGTAGCTCTGAGCGTGTCAGTTCGCACGTCCGGATCTCTCGGGGATTCCCATTATCTCTTTGTCTGACCAGCAGCAATTCGGGGATGTATCACGATTCCGAGCGTGTCATGGCATACGCGCGTGACTCAGAGGATCTCGCAGCGTTATAAGAGCTGCAGTTAATGCGACTTTTTCCGCTGTGGTTGGGGGCGTGGAGTGTGCATATAAGTGTAAATAACATATAGTTTGGCTACTGGGGCTCCCTATTTCACCTACTAGTAATAGAAAAATTTTCAACTCTTTGAGTAAAGAGTTAGGTAGGGAATGTTATCCTAACTAGTAACTGACGATCTCCCTCTCAAGCTATTTATAATCAGTTATATGATTACACGGCTGTGTGCATGCCTTATACAGTAGGGGTCACTCAATCATTTGTTTACTTATTGTTTCGTTAGATACTAAGGAGTACACATATCGCAGTAATATTGTGAATCAGCTTGCACTCATAAACTACTTACCATTATAGCATCACAGTTCTCGTTTTACAATCATCTATATGAGAGCTCAGTAATGTCGTCACATACTATGCAAGTATGTTATGCTGATAGTTACACTAGATATCGAACGCAACCGTTGAGAAATTTTCAAAGCTTGAGTCATGACGCACAATGTTACGGTAATCAACTTGATACAGGTTGATGCTTAACATTTTTAGTAGATCGACCTATCACAGAGGTATTGTAGTGGGGGTACTGTTAGGTGAGCTAATTTGTAGAATTCTTTAATAAATTAGCTCTCGCACGAGAGCCATTGAGAAAAAAGATGGTGCTGATCACAATGTATTTGATTACATGAAAAACAACAGTCTTAGTTTTAACGATGCCGGCAAATCCCGCAAAGTAAAGTGTGGCACAAGTTGCAAAGTACGTATGCTTAAAAAAAACCAGTAAGAAAAGCAGCACTATGTAAGCAGTGTATGCAGTAGAATTTGCACAGGGTAAAGTTGTTAAGAAACAATTAAAATGTGTTTTTTGATGCTTTCGATAAGCTAGTATTAATGGCCCTGAGCATGAGCTATAACTTTATTGTTATTCTACCGCTGCAAAGAGCACAAAAAAAATTACGACAGCGCTAAAGCTCTATTAGAAAGGTAAGGCCAGAAGTATTTTATAAAGGCTTCGAATAAAAATGAAAACAACAAGCAAAAATTAAAGATAAGATGCTATTAGTTGAACAGGAGAGGTCACAAACAATCAAAGAGTCACAGTAAGATCCTGATTACAGAAACAGGAATATTTGGTTATGTCGGTGATGTTTTTATCTGTGCAATCAACTAATTCACGTTTTAGAGTGTAATTAAGAGTCGCTTTTGACAGTAAATGCACGCCATACTTATTTATGAGTGCAACTGAGTTCTCTCTTGGACGTTGATGAAACAATAATAATTAAAAGGTCAAGGTTATTATTAAATAAATTTATTAACAATAAATTCAAACATTTGCTTTGTATTACAATTTGTTTATTTAAAACAAGGCTGACAGCTATTTCGGCAGTTACGCCATTATCAAAGGTTTGACATACACTGGATATATAAACAGCACATACGACTAAGTGTGTATATAAAATTAATAAGGCGGACATTTACAAGTGATTTTTTGCGAACAGTAAGATAGAGATCGTAAACATGGCAAGGTTCAAACTAATTATAGTTGTTAATAGCATTATGTATTATTGGTGAAAGAAAAAATTTAATTAATTATTAGTTATAAATTTATTATGTCTATGTGCATTTACGATTTAATTATTTCTAACTAATATAATTTTTCGCTTCTAGGGACATTATGTAGCTGTTTTATATTATTCACATCTGAAAAATGTGCATGCGGGTTGCAGTGTTCACTAAAGCCAGTTTAGTCATGATTATTGTAAATGAATTTTACATGTTCGTTGATATTCATAGACAGGGCGTGCCTAGCTTCTCCTATGTATACAGCGCCACATTCTGAGCATACAATTAGATATACTCCGCTTTTCTCCAATATGTTAGATTTATCTTTAATATTGACTCAAATGGATGTAAGATTGTGTTTATTGACTATTATTGAATTTATTTGACGTCCTTTTAATAATTTACTGATATTCTCTGAAACTACGGTAACATAATTTAACATGAATTAAACTATCAACAATAGTTCCATCGTAGCTATTATTTGTTGCCAAGCATTTTAACAATTCTACCTCGCTGTCGTAGGCGTCTTTTCCTAATAGTCTATACATAAAAAATAAAGGGTGCTTATTTTTACTTTGAAAGACTGTTTTGAATCATGCAGCACAAGAGTATCAGTAGGTGTAGGTTTTCTATAAATTTCATAAACTAACTTATTATAACTTCGTCCTACCTTTAAATCTAGAAATTTCAAACTATTATTATTTTCTATTTCAATTGCAAAACTTATACTGGGTACCAGAATATTTAAGTTGTTGAGAAACTTTTTTAGGGTGGTCTCTGTCTCCTGCCAAATGCAGTAGATAATATCTACATACCTTGCGCAAGGTAGAACATTTTCTACTAGAGGTAAGGCTGAGTTGAAAATGAAATCCTCTAGATAAGACATGAAGACTCCGCTGAGACGAGGAGATATGGGGAACCCAACGGTAGACTGTTAGGGTGTTTATAAAATTATTCATTAAATTTGAAATAGCTTTGTTCTAGACAGATGTTGACGAAATCTGAAAAAAATTTCTTTAAAAGTTTTGCATAAAGGATTGTTCTTATTGACTAGGTCTCTAACTATGTTTTTTAGGCAGTCTGTGGGTATGGAAGGAGACAGACTTATAACTTCGAAAGAAACTAATTTGGCGTTATGGTGTATTTTGATGTTACTCGCACTATCAACTAACTGCCTTGTATTTTAATGCTGTACTTTATTCCAACGTTTAGAGGAGACGGAAGCCTTTTATTAAGTTCTTCGGCGAGTAGATATGTTGGTGCGTTAGTGTAAGATATCATGGGTGTCATGGGTACATTTTCTTTGCGTATTTTTGGTAAACTGTATAACTTCGGTTGCGATGGGTTCATAGCAGTTCACATTTTTTTACTATTTATTTAAATAAAAATGTTGCTTGCGAAAATCAGTAGTGGCGTTTTGTTTTGAAGCCAACCTAGATAATTTTTGAGATCCTATCCCAAAAACAAGGAAGTAGAGTCTAGTAAGGATAGTTATATGAATAGTCAATAAACACTATCTTAAATCCATTCAAGCCATTCATATTTTTATAGAAAAATCTGGTATATTGTAAAAAAGCGGAGTATATCTAAAAGCGAAAAGTAAAATTTATTCAAATTTAATCAAACTCCCGCTCTATATATTAAAAGTCAAATTTGTTAGAAATGATAAAAATCGTAAATGCACGGGGACAAAAAGAATTTATAGCTGATGATCAACTTAATCTTTCTCTTTTACCAATAATCGATAATGCTATTAACAACTACCTTTAGTTTGAACCTTGCCATGTTTACGATCTCCGTCTTACCGTTCGCGAAAAATCATATATAAATATCCTCCTTATCAATTTCATATACACACTTAGTCGTATGTGATGTTTATATATCCAGTGTACGTCGAACTTTCGACAATGGCGTAACTGCCAAACAGTTGACAGCCTTGTTTTAAATAAAGAATTTGTGAAACGACGCAAGAGTTTTAATTTATTATCGATAAATTAATTTATTAACAACCTGTTCGAACTTATTTAATAACAAGCCTAAATTTACTGTAATGCATGACATTTAGCAGATATATAGTTTGAAAAATAATAAATTTACATTTACTAAAGCAAAGTGTACAGTAAATTGAGTCCTTAGTAAAATGCGTGACAAACATTACGACTTTCGTAATGTGCTATTCGTAACATATCTACGTGAAAATCTTATATATGTTAGTCGAGTGACAGACAGGGGCAATGTTATAACATTTACCAATAAAATGGTAGTTGTGTATAGTGCAAAAGAAGATTAAAAATTTTCGCTGACAAAAAAGAAAATGTGTACTGTGTTAGGTGTGTATGGGAGCAAAAGTGCTGTGTTGCAATAGTGGGAGTGCTGGCAGTGAAAAATTTTTATCATGGCACTGCAGATTGAGACACGTGAACTTTACAGATTTAAATAGCCATGCGATTGAAGGAATTATGTATACCAGTGTACAAATTATACCGCGTCCATAACTTGTTGTAATGTTTGTTTAAAAGGCAAAATTACTGTATTGGCATTTAGAAGCCAAAATCCAGTGTCATTGGAGATTCTCGAGACTATGCATACGGATGCATGTGATCCATGTCGAGTACAGTTGAATAGAGGTGCAAAAGACTGTCTATATTTCATCGGAGATAGTACACGTTGAACTGTGGTTTGTTTTTTGAAAAATTAAGGTGATGTATTAAAGATTTCTAAGATACATTAGCAGGAATGTGAAAATCTGTTTGGTCGAAAAATGAACATTACACTAATTCGACATTGGTCGTGAGTCTTGCAATCTTGAATTTTTCCACCACCGGTCAAGTTAAGGAATCCAGAGAGAACTAACTGTTCTATATACTTCAGAATAGATCAGAGTTGCCGGGAGAAGGAGAAGGACCCTCATAAAGACTGCACAATGTTGTTAATGCAGTCTGGTCTGTCCGAATCATTTTGGGATTCAGCTATTTCAAGTTCTAACAACCATTGAAACATATTTTTAACGAGCTCTGAAAATTTGAATGTGTGCTTTAAACAGAAGGCAGGAAAGATTATGTCACTTGAACATCTCAACGTATTTGTTTCGAAATTTGCGGTTTTTGATAAGGTGCCTGGAACATGTAAATTGTACCCTAAAGACATTTTCAGACATTTTGTTACAAACAATAACTGAAATAAAATTATTTGCTTCTGAAATCGATCACATATGAAAAGAATTACACTAATATCCAAAGATTCCCGCCTTGTATACTTGAAAAACTTACTTAGCTAAACTACGAAGATTTAAAAAATTTTGTACAAACTCTCGAGCATTTGAATAGCATACAAGTCGAAAGAAACCAATTTAGAGGAATCAGAAATTTGATGACTATTAATAATAGTATATCGACTAAAGTACGAAAGGTTTACGTAATCTGTATAGGAGATAGGTAGTATCGAAGAGGATATCAATATCATAATAGTAATAGGAGAGACTACTAGTTTCATAAACATCATCAATATAGTAACAGGCAGCAGAAATATTCGAGAGGCAGTAAGCGCCCGACATACTCGAATCAAGACAAATATTTTTCTGAAAACGTGCGGTCTTTAAGGCTGGATTAATGAAGAGAGCAATTACGGTACCTACAGTGGGCAGGTAGCTTGCAATACTTAACATTTAAACTCCAATTTGACGTGTTACCTTGTGGTCCGTCAGCCGGTCGGGTGTATTTTTATTTGATTGACGAATTATCGGGTAACGTCACGCAAAATATTGGGGACCCATCGAAAACGATAGTACTAAAGATTTTACGGTCCTCGCACCTAATATTATTTATATTAAATAAACAAATCGTTTCCCTTATAGATAAAGGTAGTCAAATCTCCGCAATCTCCGAGGAATTTTATGAAAGATTTAAATTGAAAATAAATTAGAAGAATCTTCGGTAACTGATATAACGGTATCCACAGCAATGGGAAAAAAATCTACCTTGGTTAAGAAACAATTACGTATCAAATTTGAAATAAGAGGAGATTCTCATATATTTTTTTTATTCCATTTTGAGGACAAAAACAAAGAAAAAATAACGTTTGTGATTTAATATTTATTTATGTTATGATTTATTGGTGTTGATTGCAGGAAAATTTTGAGTTTTGTTTCTTGCTTGTCAAGAAGATAATGTACCTTACTATTGTTGTTAATGCATAAAGTTTCAAGCAAGTAAAATCTTGAGTGGGTAAGTCTGATTTTTCTGAGATAAATTTTGAGGTGTGTATCACTGATTTGAATTAATGATCCATAGTGTTTGGAGTATACTATGATTTCCAGTTGTTAATAAGACTAATTATGGTCTTATGATAGATATGTTGATACTGGAGGTATGGTTCTACAGATGTGTTGAACATAATCAGTATGTATATATGTATAGAAAAGATTAGTGAAGCATCAATACAAATGACGTATCCTTGGCAAATATATATGTAGTGTAAATTGGTAGGCATCTACCCTTGAGCGGAGTTTCGCTTACTTTTATATGTTTTTTTTCTTGTCCCAATGACAAAAAAAAAGGGGGAATGTGTAAGATTAGGCTTATTCAAATAAACGTCCGTCGATAGGCCATTGCCAAAAATACTAAAACCACATCCCGTGAAAGAGCACTGCGAGTAACAAGCAAATCGTATTATCGGTTGTAACGTAAAAAGAGCGTGTGCGCACTGCTCGCTCTCATTTGTAAAAGATCTGCCGAGCCTAGTACACTGCTGGTCAAATCTGCTCCCTGATCTCTGTCCAGCCGCTTACGCGGATTCTTATCCACTGCCTCCGAAGTACATTGTTTCTTTTGAGCATACCAGTAACTCAAAATCTCAAGGACTTTTGAGGCCGTCCAGATAGGAGAATATCACTGAGACGAATAGGGGGAGGATGCCTCGATCCCGGGAATTGAAAGCCATCGATTGCGACGTTTTAATTGAAAACTAAGTAGCCACTCGATAATTTCGCTGAATTTTGTTTTTCTTAATTCCTTAATGCGTGGTCTCCATTTACATAAGTAATTCTGTTATACGCAGTTGAGAATTAAGTATTGGGCACAAAATTGCCACTGACATTATCACGTGTATCAAGATAAATGATTAGAAATGTTATTTTCTAATGCTTAATTAAGTTAGCTTTAATTATCATTATACATTAATACTTTATCAACTCGGGCAGCCAAAAAAAGTTTTCGGTCAAAAGCTATGGTCATAGATAAGTAGTGCTCTATAAGACTAAGCCTAACCTAAAATTCGAGCCCCCCCAAATCACGTAACTGGAGTAGGTTGCATTTTTAAAATCGAAATTCCCGTTTTTTCGCTGTACATCCAAATTGTCTAGCCAATTAACAATAAAAATAAAAAAATCAAACGGCATACTTAAGTGTATTGTTAAGCGTTAATGTATTTACAAAATATTCAAGGGCCTTTGTGCTAACATTTTTAGCGTTCAAAATTTTTTTGTCTTTCTACATTCTATCCTCCTTTTTTATTTTAAAATAGTTACAAATTTTGGAAATTGATTAAATCATCGTTATGTGTCTCGCGTATTGCATATCCTAAATTTGTCTAATTTACAAAAATGCTGATTGCCAGTGCCAGTTTCTTTAAAATCAGAATGGTAGATCTAATATGGCGAGTAATATTTCAAAAATGAGTGATTGTTTGTGTAGAAAAGTTTATGACACATTAAAAAAAATTTTATGCAAAAGTATATCTTGTAATTTTTTAATTTGTGGTATTGTTTACTAGTGAAAAATTTGTGAACAATTATTTATTCAAGACATATTGGGCCGTAACCTTCGAATTCATACATATTAAGCTCGAAAAAGGTGCCTTTAATTGAAAAAAAAGACACAGATTTTTTTTCACATTACGTTCGTTAAAGAATACCATACATTGTTTTTTTGATGGAACATTAGATACGCGAACTGAATAACCATCAATTCAGTCATTCTGATGTTTTGTGCCATCTTGCACGTAAACTTGCACTCGACCGATTATAGATTAAAATTATTTGGAAAGCAGAATAAATCAAAAAATAAAATGAAAATAAAAATTTCATGCTTGATAACAATAATTATATAAATTGTTGATCTTTACGTGGAACGACCTTTAAAAATAAAAAGAAATTTTTATACGATTCTACGTCAAAAAATTCACCTAATAATGCCCTTGGGCTTTTTCAATGTCTGTTTGCTGGAACATCTGGAAGTGCAGGATACGTTCCAATAGAGTCTTATATAATATGAATTGCTGGACCTGGGAAATATTTAAATTACGTTGAATTAGCATTTTACATGAAAAAATTTGATTGGACCGTCTGATAGATTATCAAAATATTAGACAAGTGTTTCTTTTTCACAAAAACAAAAATTGACAAGAGTAGAGAACATCGAAGTTTTGGAGTGGGGAAAAAATGACGTCCCGATTGTTCAAAGATAACAGATAATCGTAATATCAACAGTTATACCGCTAAACTATTATACGCTCTACCGTGGTCCATTTTCAGTTATGTACAAAAATAAAAAATACGTGTCTTATATTGTCTCATGATCCACCTAATAGACCGAATAGTATGAAAAATGTTTTAAATGCAACATCCAAACTCTCACAGCTAAATATAATCTGGTTAAATTGAAATATAAGTTTAATTACTAGTAAATATTAAATGTTTCATGCACATTTATTCATGATATTATGAGTCAAACATAATTTCATAACTTCTATGTTGACATAATATGGTTCAAGTAGGTGCTTACATAAAGTAATATGTAAAGCAATTTCATACATAGTAACAGTACATTGCGTAAAGAGTAGGGTATATTTGCATAATACGCATGTAGGTGCGCCACTAGTGCCCAAGTGAGCAATGTGCAACTGCATCAAGCAAGTTAAACACACTATTACTATTATTCAATAACAAGTGCAATAAATATGATATATTCTTATTTAATTAAGATTTGATCCTATCTGCAGCGAAGGTAGAAAATAAGTTTTGCGAGACATTTTTTGAAAACGACGCGTTTCGGAAATTTAGAAAGAAAAAATTTTCGCCTAAATTTGAACGTAGATTACAGTCATTTTTTTTCAATGGCCAAATCCATTAATTATGTTACTAATGGCCACCACATTGAATCTGCCACTTTTAATGTTAATTATTCAACTGGAGATATGTCATCAGCATTATTAACTACTCTGAATAAGCTTATTATAATGAATCTAAATATCGAAGCACGAGATGGAAAGCGTTTAATGTGGCTTTTTAAAATTAAGCACCACCTAGAGCCTTACCTAAATGTTTTACCGTTCATGTATTTTTCCAAAAATATTTAATAAGCTTTAAAATGCTGGAAAAAATTAAGTATTTAGCTATAATCTTTCTTCATTCTTTCTTACCTTAAAACTAGGCGTAAGCTAATTTTAAACATAGTATAAATATTTTTAGTCGATACAGCAAAAAAATTTCTTTTTGTTCCCTACTTTTTTTATTTCTTGTGTATCGGCAAAAACATTCGAAAATACGGCGTTCAATCAAAAACTTTCAATTTTAAATTACTACTGCAGCTAGCCACGTGACTTTAGGTCACTTTAATTTAAATTGAAGTATAGTCTTATTATACACTATCGATAGCTGTATGTTTAAGCTACAAATTTTTTCTCACTGTTCAACTAAACGCGGAAAACCCCACACATACGTGTATATATATATACATATATATACAAATGGGGACTTATGCGGACAAAGCGATATAATTGACTCTATATAGTACTCTAACGCCTCGGGGGTGCGTGGAAGGCATCCATTACCGACAGTGGCTCACTACGACTTTCAAAAAACTTATGCGGACGTCCGCATAATTCCAACAGTGTCCGCATAAGTACCTATTCACTTATAAAATGTCCGCATAAGTCACTATACATGAAAAAAAAATATATATATATATATATACACATATATATACACACTAGTGGGGCTTCGCCGCCTGCGCGCTCAGGGCGCCAACCCCCATATTTTAATAGTTTTATTCTCAGGTCTGAGTAATAAATGAAACAATTTTTCTTTTAATACACATATATGCGTAGAAACATAGATATCCAAAGCGATCTTATAAAAATTCGCTAAAAATTCAAACAAACATAGTCAATATATGAAAAGAGTTTACTAATTTATTAAATGAATGTTAATAATTTAATACTGATAATGATTCTAATTAGTATTTAAGATTAATATTGTCGATATGTATATGTATACAATATTTACGCAATTATTATAATTACAGTAATAGTTATGAGCCTTCGTTTGATATTTTTGGTCATTTTAGAATCAATCATGGAATGAAGCTTATAATAAGATATTATTATTAAATTATTTCTTAATATTTGTAAATGCGAATTGTTTACTTTATTATTTTTTCATTTCTTATATAGATTTCTTTATATTTCTACATTCTCTTTGTTTGTTTCATAGCGATTAAAAATTTTCATCCTCTTATATTAGAACAAATATCATTTTCAATTGAGTAACATATGTAATTGATTAAATATACAACGACGTGTTATAATTTCTTTTTTCATTTACATAATATTATAATTTACATCGCATAACATATTTTTGAACTTTCAATCTTTACTGTTGAGCCTTATTTAGCTACATAAATATCTTATATTTACACATCAATGATCTTTCTCCTGCGTATCTCTCCACTATCTTTTAATCCTATATTTCTGACTGATATTATTATTATTTCATTTGTTGTTGTTTTTTCTCTTTACATAGCAATGTGTGCTTTACATATTCTTTTTTTTTTCATTGCAGAGCGTACAGTCCATGACTTAAAAACTTCTCAACTCACCTATATCTTTTTCTTTTTGCGTTATTTTTCTCTCTCTGCTTTTTTATTTTATTTTTTTAATTTTTTTATGGACGATAAAGTTGTCAATTACTATATAGTTTTTCTGAATTTTCTAATCGACAAAAGTCTTCCACTCCTTTGTGATATTATCTTTAATTATGTCAAGTTTTTCTTTCTTTGTTGCTCTTTTTATTACTATGAATATCATTGATTAAATTAGTTGATTTTTCGATTAGGCATGAACAAGAATACCAGCTCTTGTCTATTTTTGTTAGGTGCAAAAAGTAAATTTATTCCAATTTTTTCGTACCTATTTTTAGACTATTCCTTCTCGCCTTTATTTCCTATATATATATCATGGTTTGTTTGCATTTAAACTAATAATGAAATTTGTAAATGTGAATCTATTTTTTCCCTTTTTTCTTTCCTTTATCATTCTCAAATCTATGGCTACCTTGCCCGCCTCCAGCTTTTGTGTATATCCTTTGCATCTCAACTTAACTTCATATTTTGAATCAGCCTTTTTTTATTACTACATACATTTTTTCTGTTTCATAGGAAAGTCTTAGCTACGTATGTGCAGTATAGTTTAATTACTCAGTTCATGAAAAATAATATTTAATTTAAACTTTCTACGTCCGCTCTTATGCTTAAGCCTGAAACGGCTTTGACTGCCTAATGCACCCTACCTGTTGTTTTTTCTGTGTACCACGATTATTTTCTGTGAAGAACCACACTTCTGGGTCAATCGATCCATGTTGTTGCTTAAAACTCCCAATGCCTCCAGTTCAAATTAAAAAGATCTATTTTCATCTTTTTTTATTCCGAAAAATAAAGATTTTTTTTTTTTGTGCTTACTTCCAGTATATTTTTTGTACTATATTTATTCAAGTCTTGCTGCATGGGTTTTTTGTCTTTTTATTGCTGGGCACCTAAACCGATGTCATCAGATAATTTAAGACAGTATATTTTGAGTCTGCCTACTGTTACATCTCCTGTACTATTTTACATCCACTTATTATCTATAGTTTCTATGAACTTAAATAAACTTAAAATTACTAAGCTACATAGGCTCCCTTGCCCTACAGCCTTTTTTTTTAATTAAATTTTTTCGCCCCCGACCGTAATTACATGTTTTTTGGTACATTTTTAGATTTTTTACAAAATTTTTTTCATTTTTATACTTATCTGTCTCATGTATAATTTGACCCGGAACATTTCTCTATTGATGTTAACAAATTTTGTTTTGAAGTCTACAAAAACAGCATATAATTGATTGCTTATTTCCCTATTTTAGTTTTAATCAAACTATTTAGTACGAATATATTGTTCATTGTTCTTCTTTTTTCTCTTATGCCAACCTGACTCTCCTTTATTATTTTACACTCCTTTACCTACTTTTATACATTTTCAACGATTATAATTGCTAATATCTTGAATGCTTTATTTAAAAACGCCACTCTCCTGTAGTTTGAACGTTCTACTTCTTCCCTGCCTTATAAATTTGATAGATTCTTGCTATTTCCCACTCTTTGATAATATGTGTGTAAGTGTATTAGCTATAAATTATGATTTTGAATTTAATCAATTTAAATATTTGCAGATTCTTGAAACAGTTTTCCATAATCTTCTCTTCTTCTGTGTCTTTTATTTTTTTTAATTTTTACATAGACTTTCTCTCATTCAATGATGGATATATCCTCGTAAAATCTTTTTCGGCATTGTTGTTGATTTCGATATCCCTTTATTCGTTATAACATGTATCATTTTTCTCTCGACAAGTTTTTAAATTATTTTTAATGCCTCTTTCCTTATAACAATCCCTCTTTTTTCCCTGTTTCAATTTTTAATAGCTCTTCAAAACTTATTTGAATTTCGCTTTCTGCTACTTTCCTTAGTTTTCTTAGGTATGTTTAATTTTTATATCTTATTATTCTATTTCTGCATTTTGCTTGAGTCTCGAATTCTATCTTTACTCTCTTTTGTATTTTTTTAGTATTCTATGAATATATTTATAATCCATTTTTTTTTATTTATTATTGTGGAATCCTGTTTATTACTTTGCAATGATTTGTAACTTTATAGATTTTTTTATTTGTAGTTCTTCTGCTATCTGTGTAATTAGATTACGTAGCCTTTCCTATTTTTTTAGATATTTATTCCATATGTATATTCGCCTACCTGCGCTCTTTGCTTGCCAATTTTATATTATTTATATTTATGAGATAAATTATTTTTATGATTATTATATTAATACATAAAATTTCTTATAATAATAATCAATTTCTCTCTTATTGATTAAATCAACTTATAATTGCTTTTTTTAAATTCTATAAATGATTATTGAAAGTTATTTTGATTTATTTCATTTATAAATATTTAAAACTTTTTTTTTAGGTTTTTCGAAAATATTTCTCTAAAAAAAAGTTTCAATTAAAAAAAAATAGAACATTGAAAAAAAAACGATTTATTGGGCTTGTACTTCGGAGAGATACGCAGACGTGATGGATTGTGATTTTATATAACAAATAATCAACCTTAACTTAGCACATATTACCGAGGGCATTCATACAGAACAAATCTGATACTTTATTTTGGGTTAATTCACAGGTTCTTTTTTTAAAATCACCATTACTTTAAATACTTATAGAGCAACTATAAAAACTTTAAC
Organism: Copidosoma aretas; assembly: GCA_030522625.1. Taxonomy (NCBI): domain Eukaryota; kingdom Metazoa; phylum Arthropoda; class Insecta; order Hymenoptera; family Encyrtidae; genus Copidosoma; species Copidosoma aretas. The sequence goes on along the minus strand of JAPYYV010000145.1, from coordinate 33,436 downwards.
AAACATATTAAAAATAATCGTACTTTTGGATAAATTTCATAGATGAATCATTTTAATAATTATCATATGAATATATAAAATTTCTTATAACAATAATCAATTTTATAGAATTTTTTCTCGCCCTATATGTTGTTTGAATTATACATTATGTTAAGTGGATCTCCTGGGGCAAATGGCTTCGAAATAAAAACACTTGTTTGTACGCGACGTTTCGTCGACTGGTGTGCTGACCTCTTCAAGGGAATCATTAACATATTAAATTAATTACAATGCCTGATTTTATAGGTACGACTTTATAAAACAAATATCAGCAGATGCAAAAATAGTATCACTTGGACCTGGTTTTAATGAAAAAGGGTCTACACTAAATAAAAATCATATCATTAACGTTTTCAAAGATTTAGAATATGGTCTTATAAATCTAAAGATAACAGTACAATCGAGAGAAACAATAAGACAGACTGTAACTTCAATAATTAGCCTAAACACAAACAATAAAACACATATTCTGAAAAAAGCTGTTTATATCAACAGAAGTATTACTTTAACAAAATATTTATGAAAAATAATCCTAATATTACGTTTTTAAAAGCAGATAAGGGTAACTTTTCGGTCTGCATAGAGAAGCAGGAGTACATTGATTAAATGTCGGTGCTACTAAGTGATACCAGCACATATTCAGAAATTAAAAGAAACCCATTGAAATTATTGCAAAAGAGCGTGCATAAGGAATTAAGCAATTAAAATTTCCTAATGAAAATGAATTTATAAATTTCAAATATCATAATATACAACCAACACAAACAGACACACAGTTGGTCAAGTCCTACGGCCTTTCCAAAATACATAAACAATATGTTCCTCCAAGACTGATCATTTCTCTTGTCAATAGCCCGATCCGCACACTCTCTAAAATTATTTATAATAGTTAAAATATCATCATCCCAAAATACAAATTTTACATTGATAATAGTATACAACTATTAGATAAAATCAAGTCGGGTACTATACCGGATGACTATGTGTTGGTGTCGTTCGACGTTGCTTCCTTGTTTACAAATATACCGTGCGAGCTAGCTGTAGAGAGCCTTTAAAGACGGACCAGTCACATTCTTCGAGCGTCAAAGATTCCATTTAATGAGATGATAGAACTTACAATATTTTTATTTAACAGCACATATGTTTCATTCAATAATAAATTTTACCGTCAAACATTAGGTACTTCTATGAGGTCACCTATTTCTCCTCTTTCCGCTGATTTGACGCTTCAGGACTGTGCTAGTGACTGTTGAAACGGTATTTTGATTGCTTGCGCGTAACTACTGTCTGGCCGATCATGGTTCTTGGAGGGCCGGTTCGTGGCACTATTGTCGAGCTAGGGCTTGGGCTCTTAACTGCTCCTAGACTGGATCTCTCTCGCCTTGACCGTTGTGAGAAGCACATCGCTCGGTTCAGCGCTCTATCATCAACCCAAATCTCCAGCCGCCCGAGTGACAGTCAACGACTTCATTCCGAAGCACATAAGCGACGGCGATGTTTTCTCCGTTAAAAAGGAAGAACAACGTTGACTTCAAAAAAGATCACTCCAGGGACGAGAAGCTGAGAGACTGTAGAAAGAGAGCTGCCAAATTAACTACCTAGAGACGAGAGCCCAGACAGAAAAAGGTGCCATTTGCCGCTCAACTCTTCATCAGGTATTACTCAAAACGAAGCTTATTCTCGCAAGAAAACAAAAGTAGCCGCGCGTCTCGAATAAAAGTATTTGAATTTGTACGGAAAATAAATAGTAGGCAAATCCCTGATAAGTAAAAATATAGCAAACCTTTTTATATAAGACGAGATAACGTAGGAACGCGGTAACGTCGACTGCAGTTTATGTATAATCATTAAGTTAGTGATTCAATATAAGGCGTCGTTAAGTGTATTTGTATTTGTTAGATGCGTATATTTGAATAAACTTCGTCCATATTACCTGTTCAACAGTTGTTATGCATACATCTCACCAACTCCCGTATGCTAGCCTCTTTTTAAAACTTCTCCGTAGTTTCAAAGTAGTTCCACTTCTTCCCTGCCTTGTGAATTTGATAGATTCATGCTATTGCCCATGCTTCGATAATATCCGTAACAGTCTATAAGCTAGAAAGTTTGTTTGTCAAAATAATAGTTCATATTATTTGTAGATTCTTAGAACAGTTCTTCATAGTTCTGTCTTTTCTGTTTTTTACTTTCCGCAAGACATTATTTTTCTTATGATGCATATAATCTTGTAAAAAATTACCCTATCAAACGCAATAGCGCAAATTTTTAGCATAAATAATGCCAAAAGAAGTTTTGAAACCTTTAAAAGTAGTATTTTGCGTGTAGATATTTGGATGCATCAGCAGAAAAGCTTGTCTTATTGCTAAATCCAGAATTTTCTCAAGATCTAAAATGACACATATAGTATCTATCTCCCTAAGATCCAAATAATACTTTACATTTTAATATATACGATTTTTTCCCCGGCTTCCGTACGTATAATCATAGATTTTTGGTGTAAATATCGTTATTCTATTTATCGTTATTAATTGCTACCTGATCAATTTTTATAAAAGTTGTATCATCATATACGTATTTGTATACTTATAAGAAAGTTATAGTGTTGTGAAAATTTATTACGAAAGGAAGGTAGAGGGGAATGGTAGCGAGGGAGTCTGGTGGGGAGCTGTGGTTGAGGTGGGGGAGCGGGTTAAATTATTCGAGGTCATATTTTACGGTAAAAATAAACGAATTTTACCTTATTTTGGGTAGAGCTGGGGAAGAGCTGAGGGGGAGCAGAGGCAGCGGAGGGGGGGGGAGTAGTATTCACCCTAAGACAATACAACTATATAATATAGAAAGATATACACACTCGTGGGGTTTTGCCCCCTGCGCGCTCCGAGCGCCAACCACCCATATTTATATCCTGCATATAAATAAATTTTCTTTTCATGCTTTTTTTTCTTTCATTTCAATTATACTGTTACGTGGGATATGATGGCCTTGCTGTGCTCACAGAATCAAGTACACAAGGACTTCAATATGCTTCGTTCATTAGTTAATGATCCGAGAGACAGAAACGCCGCAAGAGTACCTGTCGCTTTGTTGGTCTGCCCAAGACTCAGCCCTCCTTACTTTCTAGCTATCTGTCTCCTCTATCCTGCAACCTTTCTATGGCAGGTACTCTAAGAGGGGGCGCATGGACACATATCTTCGCTATTATACATGACACGTCCAAGGCCGCCCATCGGCACCCTCGACGTCTCTGACTTATGTAGCTGCTAGCTTGTAACCGTGTGTATGTATGTGTGCTGTGATGTGTTATGTTGTTTGCGTTGTCTATGTCATTTCACACTCATTCTTCCACTCCCTAAGAGGGGCCGCTGCTCTCTTTACATTTTAATATTAATTACTCCACCCTTTTATACTTCTCTCGTGTGTATTTTGTGTATGACATGTTTCGTTTATCTTCGCGCTCTTTCCTCTCTATAATGATTTATTAAGTATTTGTAAACTTAGTATTATCTTTCATTTCATTTTGTTTTAGCATACATTTTTTTCATCACTATAAGTATTTTTTACCTCTCCTTTTCTACATCTTTTAAAATTTTTCCCGTCTACAATCATTATTAATGCTACATTTATATTTACATTTATGTCATCTTTACGTCTATTCTATTTTTAAACATTTTACATTACCTTACCTGTACGACATTATACGCAAAATTATTTATCAAACATTTTGTTTTCTCTTTTTATTTCCTTATTCGTCAATTTATTTAGCCGCTATGAAACGAGTAGCAGAAACACGCCCATAGAGCAAATTGTTGAGAGGAGATAAAAACTAGTGACTAGCAGAGTATACAATAAGATAGTAGTAGGAAAAAGTGCGTAAAAAAAATTTGTATTTTCTAGGACAAGATTTGAAGAAAGAATGGATGGCCGAACAGGAGTAAACATCCAAGTGCACGTCATTTAAGGAGAGAGCTACCCGCGCTACCTAACGCAATAAATAATTTGGACTTTTGTTTGGTTTAATCTATTATCTTTACACTTGTCGTGTAATTCGACACATACACACGAATAATAACAGGGATAGCGTGTCACGGCGCAAAGGGAGTTATGCTAGATAACCCGTATAGGCAGGACGGGTAGGCGAGCACCTAAAATCTACAGTTGAGAGCAAAATGTCTCGCATTATTTGCAGGAGCATACACGTACGTAAATAAGAATTGAGGGCAGTCAGCGAGCATAGTCTTGTTTGTAAATGGTTTTCTTGCTTGTAAATGATTCGCGCGGGATAGAGCGACGTCACACGTATAGTATAGCGGGAAAAACATCCAGTGGCAAGGGGACTGCAGGAATCATATTGAAAAAAAGGTACTCTTCTATGTTTTAGGACCAAAGGCATGCCGGTGACAGAATAACCGGGACAAGTGGAATTTATTGAGAGAAATCTCAGAATATTAGTAGAAAATTTGGGTCCGATAAAATCAGTCGGGTCAACCTAGAAAATGATATGGTACGTGGATTGGAATCAATTGATCGAGGAATTAAATGCATTCCTGAGTGCAAGCAGGCAAGCCAAGTATAAATGCTGAGTAAAGTTAAGAATGGTTGATAAATGCGAAACGCAAGTAAAGCAGGCGATACATAAAGCACTAAGGGTACGAGAAAGAGTGGAAGAGGCGTGCAGAGCGGTGATGGGTCGGAAAATCTGTCGTCGAATGGAAACAGCACAAGTATTTCTGGGAGAAGTGACAGAGGCAGAGAAAAAGGAAATACACGAGTTAGTGGAGTTGAAACTGAATAAAACAGCCGATGGAACTATGTACCTGGCAGAACAATTAAAGGTTACAACATTAGTGACCATAAACAAGAGCTTGAGAGCATAACATAATTTAAAGACAAAGCGGTAAAAATAACAGAGGAGGGGTTGAAAATAGTTACAGAATTCATAGGGAGACACAATAGAGTATGAAGTAATGAGATTCGGAACAGCAATGGATAATATATACCTAGCTAGTCAAGGCGTTTCGCATCTACCAGAGACAGAATTAAGGGCTATGGTTGAAACAAAAATTTTGTCAGAGCAACTCAGACCAGACCTCAAGCTCCCGGGGGAAGAAAGTAAAACAACAGAAGAGGAGATTAGAAACGTCACAGATATATCTTCCTTAGCATATAAAAGGAAAATTATATACTACATAGAGATACCATTGGTGAGAAAATGAAATTTAGATTTCCTTATGATATTATCGTTGCCAGTGGAGCAAATAGAATTGAAGACAACGGACGTAGTAGCATATCTACAGTCAACATATGAATACATAACAAGCAGCGTGAGCATGGAAAGATTTGCGCCTAAACCGCAAGGAGTAATACAGCAATGCAAGAAGCTGGGGAAATACGCATATGCAAAAGAATGGAACCAACACAAGAGGTAGATGAAAACCACCCTTGCAAAATACGACTTATATTGGGCGAAACGGTGAAGAAAACTAAAAAATGTCCAATAATACAGGCCAAATTTAGGGGCACATATTATACACGCCTCCATGCAAAGAATCAGCATGCATTTAGAACTACGGGAGAGGGAAAGGTATATGTGCAGTTTAAACATACCGAGCATAAAACGCTAAAAGTCACAAACTCAGGAGTAATAAGTCTAGCAAGAGACTGCACAGCCTAAACATCCAAAACAAGGCTTGACCCGAGGAAAGAAGAGGGAAAAAGTCAGATATTCAATTTTAAAAACTTGAACTTGAACTTAAAAGAAATTATAGAAAAAAAAAAAATAAAAGGAGAAGAGAAGGTAAGCTATCAAAATTTATAGAAGCAATAATTAAATGGGATGCGTTACAGGAACTTACTAATCAGGAGCATGGGCTGAATGGCGGAATAAAAGCAGGGACAAAATTGGCAGATATAATCCGACGGGTACGCGAAACACTGCAAACGGAAGAGGAATTCTTCGATTGGAAGGAGTACGCGTGGATGGTGGCAGAGATAGCGCTAGTCGTGGCAGCAGGGTCATTCGGAATTTTAAAATGGGGGGCCCTGGTAATACTAAGACAATCTAGAAGGTTCATAGCTGGAGGAAACAGGAGCAATACAGCGAGAAATAGGAATACAACGAGACTCACGGCACCACAACCAATCATTATCCAAGTGCGAGCAAGTCATCCGACTGCAATAAAACGGCAATAACCAGCAATAGTAAGCGGTTGCACTTCATAAAAAGTAATCGCAATGCATAAACGGGGCTATACGGGTTATCTAGCACAACTTCCTTTGCGCCGTGACGGTCTATCCCTGTTATTATTAGTGTGTATGTGTCGAATTATACCCCAAGCGTAAAGACAATTTATCAAACCAAATAAAAAGTCAGAATTATTTATTGCGTTAGGTAGAGCTTCTACCCTAAATTACGTGGGCTTGGATATTTATTCCTGTTCGGCCATCCATCCTTTCTTCAAATCTTATCGTCGACAATACAGATTTTTTTTACGCTATTTTTTCCTATGACTATCTTATTTTATGCTCCGCTAGTCACTAATTTGTATCTTCTTACATTTCAGAAATTTGCTTTATGGGCGTGCTTATGCTACTCGTTTTATAGCGGCTTGCCCTGCCTGCGCGTGAGTGTACTTGCGATGCCCTTTTAGGAATTCGGCGTAGATCCGATGCTTTTGAGTGCGCCCTGTCTGGCAGAGACGATCATGGAGGTAAGTAAGTATTACTGTGGCCAATATCAAGGCTCAGTGTTTAGCTTCGAATTTTGAGCATTTCCCCATGTGTTTCTTTTCTTCGCGGGTTCCCGTCTTTTTCTTCTTTTTTTGTTTTACGACAGAACATAGTACAGGGTAGGGATATTGTGGAGGTATTTTTGGGCTTTAACCTTTTTCGGCGTCGTCGTTTTGTCAGTGCCATTTTCGATTTTGCTTACACCTCTTACTCTTTTCAAGTAGTTCTCCGGTCCTCTTGTGCTGTGATTTTATGTCCTCTTACGCCATGCTGATTCATATTAACATGGTCTTAGCCAATATATCGATCTATTTACGGCTAAGCCTGGATAGCGTGCGGGAGACTAAGTTCTCCGTTTCCAACGGGAGTCACTGTGGTGTACTCCTGGATGCCACCTTGCTGGAGAGCCTTGCCTGTGCCATGCCTGGGTGTCATCATGGAAGTTGCAATTGAATTTATTTTTCGTTTGTTTTTCTGCTCCTTGTCTTTTCTTTTAATCCGTGCCTACTTTTCGTACTTTACTTCTAGATCCAGCACTTGTTCGTCTGACAAGATGTCCCTTCGATCGGGCAGCTGTGCTGCGCGGACGCTACGCTGGTCGTCGTTGGGGGTGCCACTCTGCTTGTACCAATTATGTGTCCGTCTCACGGCTTGGTAAGTAAATTATGTAAAAATTTTCTCGTATTTTTTTTTCTTTTTTTTTTAACTTTATTCATACATCGTAGTTTTTTCTTTCAGCTGGGGTCTCGAATAATCGTGGATCCTTACAAATTTTTCGAGGATCCGAGGCCCGTCGGTCTGGCTGGGTGGCCTGATGTGGCGTTGCCCCTTTTCGTGATACACTATTCTTATCGTAGAGGCGTACCCTTAAGGTGTGTTGTCCGCTGGGGGTGACCTTTATGGTCATCTTCCATGATCGGGGCTTGTCTCTTCGAGTCGCGTTCGACGGCCATGTGTTGCGGCGACACTGCCGCGCCTTTAAGGTTGGGAGTAGCTACACCTTGACGTTCGGGTGCACTTGCCACAGCACCTTTCTTGCAGTGGCACACAGTGGGCATTTTTGCTTTTTTTTTGTTCAAAATCGAATATCTCCAGAATGGAAGTAGCCAGGCCGATAATTCTTTTTGGAGCTTATAGATGAGTAACCGTGGAATATAGAAAAACTATTTAAAAGAGTGTCAGATCATTTCCTAACCTCCAAAATTTGATTAAATGCGTTTTTTTTCAAATATAAAGAAAAACTAGTTTTAAACAAGCAAAATACATACCGTGGGGCTTTTAAAGTTTTTATTATGATATCATGACGTATACATTACTAGTATATATGCATTTAAGAACTTATATATCCTCTGTTCAATGACAGATACATCTTCAACAGATTTATGCGTCTATATATAGATAGATTTTAGAGGTACAGCATTATCAAACGGAAAAATACAATTTTTAAATTATTTTAATTTATACGTCTTTTGAGATTATGTTCTGCAAATATAAGTTCTTAAATGCATATATACTAGTAATATATACGTCATGATATCATAATGAAAACTTTAAAAGCCCCACGGTATGTATTTTGCTTGTTTAAAACTAGTTTTTCTTTATATTTGAAAAAAACGCATTTAATCAAATTTTGGAGGTTAGAAAATGATCTGGCACTCTTTTAAATAGTTTTTCTATATTCCACGGTTACTCAACTATAAGCTCCAAAAAGATCTATCGTCCTGGCTACTTTCATTCTGGAGATATTTGATTTTGAACAAAGAAAAAGCAAAAATGCCCACTGTGTGGCGGTCGACGTCGACTTCAATATTATTGCTTTTTGGCCGAAGACGAGCTTGTGCGGCGAGTATCCTGTTCTCTAATGCTCCGTCGTGTTGTATAAGTGCAAGCACATAGGTAGGTGTTTATTCCAATAATTATTTTACTCTACGTACACTTTTATATATTGCGTAAGTGTATGATGCATTGTTTTGTTGTCACCGTTCGTTTGGGGTTGGTATGGCGTGCTGCCTATTTTATCAATTTTAAATAGTTCTGCTAGCTCCTCCGTGCTTCTATTTGTGAAGTGTGTGCCCCAATCCGACAGTAGGGGCTCCGATGGCCCAAAATCTGCTATAAATTTCTTCGTTATGGCTCTTACGGTTTTCTCAGCTGCCGTTCTCTTCGCAAGAGCAAGGACGATGCATTTTTTGAGCCAGCCTTGCAGGGATAGAATATGTGTGGACTAATTTGCTGAGGTTTTGTTAATTGGTCCGTAAAAGTCTATAGAAATGTTTTTAAATAGTCTGCTTGGCGTATCTGAAATAAGCATGGCTTTCTTTGTTTTAATCAAGACAAGTTTTTTAGACTGACAAGATGGGCATCCTAAGATACCTTTTCCTACGTCTGGGCGCATGTTTCTCCAATAGTAGATTTTTGCAATCTTATTATAAGTTTTATTTACTCCTCTGTATCCTGCTACTGCCGTTTCGTGGTATTTCTTGATGATTTTAAGCCTTTGGTTTGTTGATGGGATCACTAGCGTGTTCGTAAAGAGTACTGCTACCAATCTAATACCTTTAATTACTTTCACAAAGGTATCGATATATCATAGTACCCCCATTGGGTTAGATTTAGAATTGCTATATCTCTAACAATTCCAATCATTTTAACGATGTTTGCCACTATTATTTCTTTAAGTTCTTTTATACATTTTTCAATGTTAGACTTGAGTGCTGTTTCTTCAAAATATTATTTCACGTACATGTGCGATTGTGCATAACTATTACTTTTCTCGCTCTTATCATCTTGGCTTTCCATATGTTCCTGTCTTTGCTGTTCATACACGTCGGATTTATATATCCTCTTTCGTGCAAAGCGTACGTCACCTCTGTATTGAATACTGTTTCCGTTACCGTCATAAAAGCGATGTTCTCGAGGAACTTAAGCGGGTGCCCCTTGACTTTATTCGGTTTTTGTAGTGGAGGTGAGTCTTCTCCTTCTTTTGGTGCCCATTGTGGTATTTCTGTCGGTAAACGTGTCCTACACACTCTATGTTTTTCCAACGTTGGCGAGTGAATGGATCTCCTGCCCTCTGTATTTTTGCTTTTGCTATCCGTTTCGCGCAAAGCATCGTTTAAATTATTATTTTCAATGCTTTTCTCCCCGCCTATTTCGAAGTCTCCCTCGTTATTTTGCGCGGGCTGCTTGTCTTTATTTCGTTGCTCTGAAGTGTGATCGCATGTGTTAACCTCGGGTTTGGTCAGTTGCTCTATGGCCCCTGACTGCGCTTTCAAAATCCTACTTCGTTTAACCAAGTCTACCCTGTCGTCTTCACTATATTTATCGTGGTAATTTTCGCGTGGCTCGTGGTTCGGTTTGCTAATTGGTTCCGTTTTGTCGGATGATCGTATTAAGAGTGTAAAGTGTGCGCTCTTGCCCACGCCCTCCAGATGTATGTGATAGAAACTTTCATCTGTTGATGATATGTAGTGCGAGTAAAGGTATGTACTGTTGGTTTATGGAAAGTGTACGCGTATATTTTTCTTGAATTCCTGTGACAATATACATATGCAATCACCATTTCCATAGCTAGTTTATGATCTGAGTATTTCCTCTGTTACCTCTACACGGAGAGAACTCTGGCACTACGGTAGTATAATCCTACGCGTACTATATTGGTATACACCAGCGCATACTACGTTGGCTCGGGAGCTATACAAAATTAGTATGGTCCTACACTAACGTATTACAGTACCAGCCTAATATGAAGTCTACGTTGCCTACTGTCCTATGCGCTGGTGTACATGAACATAGTACACGGAGGCTTATACTACCGTAGTGGTAGACTTCTCTCCATGTAGTTCTCTACATTTGCGTAACCATTTTAAGTCACATAAAATTGTACGTAGCTCGTCGGTAGAGATGTAAAGATACAATAAAAATATTAAGGTATGAAAAAGGCAGTTTCCGGGTGAGTCATGCTGTAACCCCATCATTTAAGTAAATGCTACGTCTGGCACAGCACATCTATTCGTCTCTCTTCGTATTTTATCGTTTTAAAATTCCAGCCATCTATCTAGGAGTATAGTTATATCAGTTAGGACATTAAATTCTACTTCTATTGGGCCCCTACGTTGTTCTAGTGGGTTTCTTTCGCTAACACTATGCGTTGTTTGTTCCCTTTTTCAATCATATCATGTCGTGCTCTTTTCTTCGGCGTGATTTCTTTAGGCTCCCATACGTCGATTCTTAAACCCAATTGGCCTTGTACATCATGCCGTTTGATATCAATCATTATTTATGCCTGTGATCCGTCAGATTTACCCTCTAATAGGTCGTGTATATTTGATTCTTTTTGGCTTCCAAACCTGGCGTGGCAGTATGCTTTATTTTTGTAATTTCTGAGATTTTTTCGGCCTGACGTCCCTGATCTTTTGTATCTTTTACCGCACCGGGTTCGAAATTTGTGGCGTGTCACAGTTGGCTATTATCTTTTCTTTTAAAGGCTTGAATATTTGTAATGTAACTGAGAACTGTGGTTTCTGTCGGTGAAGTAGTCTCTTACGTATTTTTCACAACTTTTGCCTCGTCTGTCTTACTGCCGGTGTACTTGCTGCTCTCACCGCTTTTTAAAATCCTGGTTCTTTCATTATGTAACCCAATTTTCCTTCAGTTTGTCCCTGCGAAATGACTTTATCTCCCGGTGTGGTTGTTATTGCTGCAGCTTTCTTCCCATCGTTATTATTCGGTTGACGTACTATATATTTTCTTGTATGCTTTTGTGATCTTAGTAGGCACTCGTGATTAGGTTTCTCTCAGTCTGAGTCTGCCTCACCGTCCACTTGCTCATCGATGCTCATCTGATATAATTTTCGTTGGACCCGTCGTAGTATTGCTTTGTCTTTTTTACTTTATCGTCCGAGCTTTCTGATTTGGAGCAGCAAATATTTACTTTCTTAGGTCCACCCACAATCCTTTTTGTGAGAGTTGCGCGTAATTTAAATATTCGCGCTAGTGGTCCGTTACTATCGGCTAGTTTTTTTTCTCTTGCTCGTCTGCTAGTTAATACGATTCTTGGCATGGCCACTTGGTGTTTACTTTCTCTTCTCTCAGTACTGGATTGCGAAAGTTAGCATCTAACGCTCTGTTGTATGTGCCCGGCGATATACCACGTCGAACTTGAAGCCTCTTAACTCTGCCTTTAGCCTATTAAAACAAATGTCGGGTTTTTGGACGTATGGTAGTGTTTAATGGTTCATGGTCTGTAACTACCGTGAATTTACGCCCATACAGATATGGTCTGAACTTCTCTGTTGCAAAAACGATCGCTAGCAGTTCTTTATTATAGGTGAGATAGCGCAGTTTACTACCCCGTAGATAGCGTGAGGCATACTCGCACGGTTGGTATTTTCCATGCTCGCCTTGACTTAATATTTTGCCTATGGCGTAATCTGACGCATCAGTTGCTACAATGAATTGCTTATCTGAATCGGGTGCTGCAAGAACCGGCTCACTACATAATGCATGTACAAGTGGCTAAAAGGCTTGCTCTCTGTGTTCTTCCCATTTGAACTCTGTTCCGTTTTTCAAGAGTTTGGAGAGCGGCTGAGCAATTTTTGCATAACCATGGATAGATCTCCTATAATACAAGACAAATCCAAGTAATTAAATTACTTTATTTGGAATTTTTGGTCTTCGGTACTTTCTTGCAGCCTCGATTTTCTTTGGATCCATTTTTATTTTTTCTTACCGATAATGTGTCTCAGAAATTTTGCTTACGTTTTAAAAATTGGCCTCATTTGGCTCAATAGTCAAATTAGCCTCGGCAAGTCGTTTTAAGAGTCTTACAAAGCGTCTTCCGTGCTCCTCGAGATTCGGAGCGAATACCATATCATCCAAAAAAACCTCCATTTGATATCCTTGTAATCCTGCCGAGGTTAGATTCATTGCTTTCAAAAATGTATTCGGGGAGTCCGTGCACCCCATTGGCACTCTTTCATATTCGTAGTGTTCATCTGTCCCGAAGAAAGCTGTTTTGCGTGCGTTGTCTTCGTGAATTTCTACGTAGAAAAATCATTGCTTTAAATCCACGACTGTTATATAGCGGGCTGTTGCCAGATGTTCCAGTATATTACTCTGGAATGGCAAGGGATGGCAGCTCCCAATATCGATCTTATTCAGCAGTCTTAGGTCAGTGAATACTCGCCAATGCTTCTCGCCGTCAGGCCCTGCTTTCTTGGGAACTATCTACATGTTCGAATCATATGGCGACTTTGATGGCTTAACTATATCCTGCTGGTAACTTTCCTATTTATCTCTTCAACTTTTCTCTCAGGGTATACATAGCATTTTGCCGTTACAGGCTTATCCGTCATTCTCCTAATACTTTGCTTTGATATATTAGTGGCTTTTAACGGCTTTCCGTCCAGACCAAATATGAACAGATCATATTCTATAAGTTTTCGAACGTCCTCGTTACAGCTTAAAACGTCAATGAGTTGCATTATTTTTTGAACTTTTGCATTTCTCTCCTTATCCGAATCCCTTGCTATTCCACCCGTAATATAGCTCTTATGTTTTCTGTAAAAAAACCTATCCAACATTAACATTTTCGCTCGGTTTCTTTACACGAGCTTATATAACTTGCCTTATTTCGGCTGGGATCTCGAGATTTTCTGGCTCTAATGTAATTTTTGTGCCTCTTAATTGCAAAATATTTGGCACAAAACACATGCAACCTTTATATGTTTTAAACAAGTCCCATTCTATGATGCCTTCCACATCTATCGGTAAGTCGCGTGGAACCACATGCAATGTACATACAAGGCCGTTGAGCTGTATTTCTACTCTACCTAACGTGCTACACTTGCCATGCGTAACTCCAACAATTTTTTCTGGCACGATTCATTTGCCAAATTGTCCCTGAACTGCGTCGCGTCTGTATTTGTTTCGTATACTTCTCATTATTGTTCTTTTTTCTTTTCAAACCGCAATTCTTTTGTCCTATTTACGTTTGATTCTTCGTTCATGTGGCCATGCCCGGTGCTTGGAAAGTTTGACACTGATAGTTTTGTCAGTCTAAACTTCACGAATGGAGCTTGTCTGCTCTTGTTTCTTGCGAGTAATTTCTACGTTATCTGCATTGATTTTCGCGACGCTGATTATAACCACCATAATTTTTACCGTAGTTTGTATCATTATTTCTTTCGTTTTGATTATTAAAGTTTCCATTAGCCCCGCTTACTCTGCTATTGTAATGACCTCTGTATTCGTTTCGTGACTGCTAATTCGTTTTTTTTTTTATTGATTTATTTTATTCGTTTCATACTCCGTTCTTTCCGGGCTTGAAGGGCTTCCGCGATACTTTTACAATCCATGTAACTTGTTCTTAACTTTAATCAGATTTACAACGAAAATGACCATATATCTTTCTGTTCCTGTTTACAACGATTCTTTTGTATGCTACATTCAAAATATCATAACATTTTTTCAATCTTAAGTACACTAATTCTATCTTGCTTCTTATTGTCTTTACTTCTTTGCCACTTTTGAATCTTGGGTCCCTTGCATAACACCTCACATTATCCCTTTTCCTGACACTATGCCTTTCAATGAGTACACCAACAATAACTCACACTTAACTCGACACTTTTTGATCTTATACTTCATCTCCCACTTTTGTCTCTCTCTGCCATGTCACCTTGACTGTTAACAAGTTTGTCCGATTTCGTTTCGAGTCTTTCCCACCCCTTCAGTGGGTCAATATCTTCCCGCCGTTCTTCCTCGGTCTCTCTTACTCCATCTGCCACTAGGCAATGCTTCTGCTCTTCAAAACTTCCGCTTTTTTCGTTCCACGTCCACCATACATTATCCGACTGAAATTTTTTGTATCCCATGCTTGTCTGCTTATCTTTGCTTCTTTCTTTTTTCGTTCTACTCACTGCCTCTTTTTGTACCTCTCTTTCTTTTATTGTCATGTCATTGTCAATGAAAACACCCTGCGGTGGCCAGTTTTTCTTTTTCATCACTTCCCTTTTTGTATCTTTCTGTAGCTACCACGACGCTAGCGTATTTATCATCTCTTTTTTTGACCACATGTGCTTTCTCAATCTTTACTGTCACTTTTAACCGGTTCTTTACAAACTGCTGCATTTTACTCTTCAAATCTTCCTCACTGAACTTTTCCCGCTTGATGACTACGTTATGACTCCTTTGTTCCCTTTCTCTCTTTTCAGACTCTTTGTCTAGTTGTTCTATTTTGTCGATTAAACCAGCTTTTATCAGCGCCCATTCTCTTTCTTTGTTCGCTTGGTCCTGCCTCTCCTTTTATTGCTCATTCGTCCATGCCTTTCTTAGCTTCTTGATTTGCTTTTCGGTTTTTCTTTTGTATCTCTTTGATCTTCTTTCTTATTTCGTCTTTTAATTTTGCTATTTGTTTTTCCAGATAATCTTTACTTTTTTCTGACTCAAAGCCATAACTTTTGATTGTCGTGTTTACCTTACTCCTCGTGCTCATAATGTTCTCGTACTGTCTTTTGCACTATAACCTTAAACTTCACCTTTTCTTTATAATTTTCCTGTTTGTACGATGCTCCTCACAAATTCACTTTTTTCTTCACTGCTACTTCTTTGATTAACACTAATAGACCAGTTGGATGCTGTAAAAGCTCAGTGTAAACTGAATGCACGTGACGTCACGATAAAAAAAATTTTTTTTGGATTCTTTCTACGATAGAAAATATAGATCCGTGGGTCGTGCCCCCTCGAAGGTACCCACTTTATTGTTCAAATCAACAAAATATGATTTTTATATGAAAAATGCGTATTTTTTTACGTTTGCACGAATAAGTTTGAATATGAGGGTTTAAGGCCAAAATCTCATTTGACAAAAAATGTTCGCAATAAAAAAATACGCAAAATATATGGATTTTGATAACCAGTTTTTTCAATTTCCTATGTTAAAATGGTTATTGTTTATAAAAAAAATCGAAGGAATGCAAGAAAGTTCTTGAATTTTTGAAAGTTATTAATATTTATCTTAGCCTAACAAAACTTTTGCTCAAGTAACCTTAGTATATCATAAGTAGGCCATAAAATTTTCAGGGTGATCGCTCATGCAGCTTTTGTTTACTTGTTATGAGAAGATGGCAGCGCATGAATGAGTACTCTTATTTGCAAAATAGCTGGATGCCTAAAGAAATTTTATTTTCCAAAAAAAAATTTGAGTACTTCCTGGGGGGTCTCTTCATCGATTTCAGATGCTGGATTATTCATTTTTAGTTTTTGGGAGTCATAGGAGAGTTTTAAAAATATTTTCAATTTGTTTATATCAAACAAAGTTTAATAACTCTCTGAATTAAAACTTTTTTTCACTTATGCAAGTTCGTGTTGATAGTGCTTGAGTAAACAAAGCTATTTGTTTTTGAAATTTCATGATAGCTTTATTAGTTGCTGAGTTATTTACGTGAGTTTCTTTAAGTATAAACATTTACAAACGTTATAAACAAAATTTTATAACTTTTTAATAAGTTTATCAAAGTTTGAACCTTCTATCATTCAGATACAAACTGAACATTTATTTAGAGCAACGATATGAAAATTAAAAGCTACATAGAGAAGAGCTCTCACGCATGCGCGGGCTCGGCGCTTCGACCGCTTCCAACTGCTCGCGTTTCCTAAGACTTAATTTTCTCTCGATCTATTCAACATTTTTAAGTGATTTTTTTTTATATCGCGGTAGCAAAAACTGCTGCACTGTTTCAAATCACTCTTCTATCCATATCTCCAAAATTCGTGAAGTCATTCGTATTTATTATATTATTTTGATATTATGTAAGAATAAGTTTATGAGTATCTTTTAGCTTTAAATATAATTTTTCAAATAACTCATTTAGAGAACGTAGCGCATAATAAATTATATCGGCAGTTCTTTCGAATATTTTCACTTAGTAATAGACAGCAGCAGAGCTGCTGTACTATTAGAGTCGAGTAGAGAGCTTATTATGGGCGCAGGTATAAGTGGGGCCATGAATCAAGAGGCCCATGGACTGCCTAAACCGGCGCTTATGTGCCGCAACTGCCAATGGCTGGCGCCCCCAGTGTGCTTCGAACAGCCAAAGGAAGCGGTCTATTTTTGGAGTACATGGGCATTGCAGTTTTGGAGCGTGGCATCCATTGCATCTATAGCGTCAGTCGCTTCAACTCGTGCTACAAAATATCGTGTGTGCCGCAACTGCCAACGGCTGGCACAAGTAGTATGCTGTGATTCCTGTACTTATTGGCAAATATTTTACAAAATTGCAAAGTAAGATTTAAGCATTATTTCCTTCTGTCCAATGGCATCTCTTTTAGTCTCTCTTTCCCCCTCTCTTTGTATATGTCCATCTCTCTCTCTCTCTCTGTCCTTTTATACCTGCGTATTTTGGCTGGCCCTCAGCTCTTCGGCCGGCATGATTCACCAAGAGCAGGTAGAAATATATTATGCTCGCATGCTTTCCCTTCTCTGGCCTCGCATCACTCGTAAACTTTCCCTTGGTCGAATTTTAATTCAAATACATATCGAAATCAAAGTCACATTTTTGTTCAATACTTTTGATTATTTAAAACGTCGTTTAAAACGTAGATTATTAAAAGACCGTTCATGGTAATTTGTGCATATTATTTTGTTGTAATCTGATTCTTTCAATAAATAATTACATTTAACTTTTACTTTAGCTTCTTAAAAAACAGGCCATAGAGGAGAATGAGGAAATTTGCCTTCTTGGTAATGACGCATTAAATGATGGCAGAGAGCTCCACACGCTTAGGAAACATGCTTTGACGGCGTGCATACAAGCGAGTATACAAAGAAGAGACAACAAATACCCTGAATTGAAGAAGTACAGATTCCTGACTGTTTATAAAAGCTGCTCCAAATTGTAAATAAATTCAGCGAAGGTTGGAAAAGCTGCTAGAGAAGCTGAAAGAAGAGCAAGCGAGACACTGCGGCGTGGAACAGTTTCCGGCACTGCAGCAACTCGAAGTCAAGGTTCACTTTTTGATTTTTAAAATTTATGTTTTATCTGTGGAGATGACGCTTCGGAAAAATTCGTGGCAATGTGTATAAAAAACCACGATAAGAGAAAAACAGTTAGGGATGGTTAATGACAACAAAGTTAGGAAAACAATGTTGAACACTTATACAAATTTGCCCGTGGAAGACTGCGTAAGAATGTGTTCGCGTATAAGTTCTGTTTCTGATTTATTTACTGCCTCAGCAAGATATCACGATAATTGTATTAAGAGGTTGAAAAATTATTTAAGAACAAAGGTAGAGTCTGATTTGCCAGCTTACAAAGCTGCTCAATTCGTTGCAAATTATATTGTTGAGCACGAAGATGAATGTCAATTTAGTTTAGTTTCAATTCAAGAAGAACATCGGGATCTGGAACAAATGCCAACCTTTAAATATATTCAGAAGCATTTACATGTTATGTTTCCCCCGGGTGATATTTTATACACAAATCGAAAGATCGCCCAATAATTACTTATAAAAATATTGGCACAATACTTTCAAAAAATTGGTATCAGCATAAGTTAGTGGATGAGGAAGAGGAGAATGAGAGAGTCGTTAAACCTGCTCGTAAGATTATTCTTGGTGATATACGCAAAAAAAATATGACAATTAATCTTACTCAAATCTTGACCCCGAATCATTTTCCTCTAGAATTGATGACGATATTCCAGAAACTTTACGAATACTTTTACACGATATAATATGTTATAGGAAAAATACAATTGACAAGTACGTACTGAAAGAAAAATAGATTGCTCATGCAACAATAAGTGCCACTCGTCCGAGTACATTCGTCTCGTCTCTTCGAAATTTTTTTTCTGCAATGCTGAGTCAAAAATATAGATCTAAAGAGCTTTTACAATCAGTTCATTCCTTTGGGTTTGGTTGTTCATATGATAATGCTCAATTATTTATTGCGTCACTGCTGTATTATAATCCAAGTGTAAGATGTGATGAAACTTTCACACAGTATGTTTAAGATAATTTTTATCATAATGTTATTACATTAGATGGTAAGAACACAATCCATAGTATGGCTGGTATTGAAATCGAGACACCGTTTGATCCTAATGTACCAAGTAAAGCAATTAAAAGGTTGAAAAAAATGCCTTCAGCTCAAGAAATAGCATATTTTGGAAAAGTTGAACTAAATTTTTATAATAAGAAAAATAACACAGGTCTGAATGATGTAATAGTTGAAAATTTAGATAAGATCCATGAATTGCGTTATAATTATGATATTAATGGATCAGATATATTATGGATTTGGGCAAAAAAAGAGTTTCCTCAAGATTCAAAAGGTTGGAACGGTTATATGATTGACGTAACTAGCGCGATGCAATTCAAAAGAAGTAGGATTATACCTTTACCAATAATTTACTATCCACCAAGTGATTATGATACGATCCATACAACTTTGAAAGAAGTTGATGATAAGCGAAAATTAGGAAACCAGACTTACACATTCGTAACGTTTGACCAGCCATTGTATTGGAAAGCAAGGGATATTAGAGAAAATTGATAAGAAGAATTTTCTGCAATTACTGTGCGATTAGGTCTGTTTCATTTGATTATGTCATTTATGGGCTCAGCTGGTCATGTTATGGAGGGCAGTGGCTTAAAAGATTTATTCTGTGAAGTTTATGCTGAAAAATCAGTTCCAAAAATGATAGATGGACATGCATATGCACGATCTGTCAGTGCTCACTTTCTTGCGCATCTATCTCTAGGCCAAATAATTTTAGATAGGACACATCTATCTACAGGAGAAAATTTAGTAATGGATAAGATATTTGATGATGCGGAAGGAGAAACTCTTGAAGGGATTGCAAGTGTTGTAAATTTGAAAAATATTCGTGAAAAGTTTGTGAACTGTGTAAACAGTTTAAAAAACAGAGGGCCGACAGCTCAATTGTGGGCTTAGTGTTTTGAAACGATTACGATATTAAAACAGTATATTCAAGCAGAAACAATGAGTGATTGGAATTTTCATTTTGATTGTATAAGGAAAATGTCACCTTTTCTCCACGCGAGTGGACATTTTCCATATGCAAAAAGTGCTCATTTACATCTTCAAGACATGTACAAATTACGAGAAACCACAGATGATACAATTATTAAACAATTTACTGAACAGAGATTTCTTACAGTCAGGAGAACGAATAGATTTTTTAGTGGCACACCCATTGATCAAGTTGGTGAACAAGATTTCATAAGAAATTCTGAAGATCAGAAAGGTGGTGTAACTCATGCTCGAGGTGCTTCAGACTGTATTTTCTAAATGGATTCTAAGTACGCCAGCCCTTACTCAAGTTTCTCGATGCATTCAATTATCTTGTAACGTTTAATTTACTACGTCTGTACAGCACGTTGATGCAAAACCAACAACACTAATGGCTAGAGATTTTCAAGATGTATCTAAAATGTTAAAAAAATTTTACAGTCACAATCCATTTTCTGTCACAGAAGATTTAGTTTGCATTACACAGGTGTTAAAGGAAATTGTACCGTAAATTCTAACAATGCTTTTCAGATTGGCTGCCAAATTTTGCAAGATATCAGCAAAGGTGATTTCAATTACAAGTCTTTAATATTACAAAAGAAATTTGTAGCTAAAACACTTCAGAACGTTCATTCAATTAAAATCAAAGAAAAAGACGTTGTTGTTAATCCACTGTCATTATTTCAAACAATTATAGTTGCCATGGATAGAGAAACACACCTTAAAGAATGCCTTTGCTATGAGTTAGGACCGTCTCCTTTATCTATTTTTAAAGACGGAATAATGTATAAAACTGAAAAGTCTAAATTTTACGATAATTTCATACCTACTAAAAATTTTTTACCTGATAATTGTTGCTATGTAATAGATAAGGGCTTGTTATTACACAAAGTTGTACGGCATAAAGCAGGATGCACGTATGAAGTCGTAATAAATAAATATGCCCAGTATGTTCTCGATCACTATCCGCAAAGCTGTGTTATCTTTGATGGTTATTCCAATACTTTATATAGTACAAAAACTGCTGAATTTTATCGACGAAGGGGAAAAATATCGTGCCCTGACGCTAATTTTGAATTGAACATGATTGGGAGTACACCTCAAGAGAAATTCTTTTCAAATGAAAACAATAGAGAACGTTTTATTACAAAATTGAGAGAGAAGCTTTATGGAGTTGGATTCCAAACGAATCAAGCGCTTGAAGATGCAGATACTCTCATAGTCGAAACCGCTCTTGAAATTGATAGCCCATAAAAACCTACTGTGATTGTTAGTAAAGACATTGATGTGTTAGTTATATTTTTACTTAGAGCTTCCGACAATAATAACATCCTTTTTATGAAACCGAGCAAAGGTGGGATTGATGAACGGATCTATAAATAGAATTCATTTGGTGACGATTCTTTAAAATCTTTATTGGGTTTCATGCATGCTCTCTGCGGCTGTGACACAACTTCAGGTTTTTGCAAGCAAGGGAAAAATAAAATAGTTACCGTTCTCCCAAAAAATTCAGCATTAGCTGAGAAAGTAAAGATTTTTCACTCGTCTGAAGTAACTCCAGATCAGATAAAAGATGCTGGGCTTCAAGCTATCGCTGCTCTTTATTTATTGCAGAAAAATTTAAAAGAAAGTTTAAATGAATTGAGATATAATATTTTTAGTAAACCAAAAATGAACAAAATAAATTCTGTTTTTTATTTACAAACTTTACCACCGACTGATGCAGCTGCTCTTGAACACTGCTTTAGAGTGTATTACCGAAATCAAATATGGCAAATATGGCTTGGGAATAAGAATATAGATCCTTGTTGTCGGGGTTGGCAGTTGGTCAAGAATGAACTGCTACATAAATTTATAAGCGATAAATTAATTCCCGACAGTGTTCTAAAATCGATAAGTTGTGGTTGTGAAAAAAATTGTGCCACGAAACAATGCAGCTGCGTAAAAAATAATATTAAATGCAGTAATTTTTGTGAGCCTTGTTATGGGCGAACGTGTAAAAATTGTACGGAGATTTCGAGCGAAAATATTAAAATAATTGATGAAAATTCTGTTGATTGTAGCGAAAATTTACAGGCTATGTATGATGTAGAGGAGGATAATATTCATGATGATGATATTATAGAAGTGAGCGTAAATATGGAATCTGAAATAGACAAAAGCGAATATCAAAGTGATGAGAGAGTGAGTTCTGGTATGAGTGTAACAAGCGAATCAGACGAAGAAAGTCCTGTAAGGAAAAAAGCTAAGAAATGATGTAAATTGTATGAATCTACAAGTAATAAATACATATATATATTTTTTTTTTTATATTATCCTG
Source organism: Copidosoma aretas (assembly GCA_030522625.1). Lineage (NCBI taxonomy): Eukaryota > Metazoa > Arthropoda > Insecta > Hymenoptera > Encyrtidae > Copidosoma > Copidosoma aretas. The sequence goes on along the minus strand of JAPYYV010000145.1, from coordinate 11,314 downwards.
CTATACGTCCGGCTCCTATGTAAGGGCACTACTCTGGGCACTGAGCAGTTGGGAAAGGGCGGGGATAGGGGATGGGAGGCCTCCTCATGACAGGGAGGCGGGTAGGGGGTAAGTGGGCAATTTTGCTGCGAGAAGGTCACCCATGCCTTCTCAAGGAGCATTGCGGGAATTAAAGCACACGTGAAAAATCACAGAGGTGCTTGCTCGAAAAAGTCGCTCTGGCCGGGAATCGAACCGCGGTCTCCCGCGTGCCGACCCACAGCCTAGCCGACTGAGTCACCGCGCGCTCGAATAATAAATACTAATAAGCTTATTATGTTGTATTATTTTTTAAAATAAATTAGATTTAGTAATTTGATCCATCCAATCTCAGAAACCTCTTAAATTTTTTTTGGCAAATAAAATTTTTTTTTCAGGTGTCCAGCTATTTTGCAAATAAGAGTACTCATTCATGCACTGCCATCTTCTCATAAAAATTGAACAAAAGTCGCGTAAGCGATCGCCCTAAAATTATATGGCTTACTTATGATGTATTGAGGTAACTTGAGCCAAAGTTTTGTTAAGCTGATTATTAATAACTTTAAAAAATTCGAGAAATTTCTTGCATTTCTTCGTTTTTTTTTGTATATACAATAGCTATTATATCATGGCTAATTAAAAAAACTGGTTATTAAAACCAATATATCTTGTGTATTTTTTTATTGCGAACAACGCATGTCAAATAAGATTTTGGCCTAAAACCCTAAGATTCCAAGTTATTCGTGCCAACGTAAAATAATATACGTATTTTTCATATAAAATCTCATTTTATTGATTTGAACATTGAAGCGGGTAGCTTTGAAGGAGCGCAACCCATTGATTTATATTCTTTATCATACAAAGAATCCGAACAAAATTTTTTTAGCGTTACGTCACGTGCAAAAACTCTGCAACAGCATCCAATAAGTCTATACAGCTTTACTGTTCTTGCATTAAGCCTTTTTTTTACTTAACTTTTACTTTCCTCTCATACCTGTGTTCCCTCTCCCGCGTGTGCACATCTTCACAGCTCACAAGCGACCTGACCTCTGATTCTTATATCGATTATTATCATCGCCATTATTTTTATAATAATTGTTATTAGGGTATCTATTGCTAACACGCTTGTGTCCTCTTGGCTGCTGGTGGTTGTTATAGTTATTTTAATTATAATCATTATAATTATTACAATTGGGATTCGGGTTGTTTTGAAATATGTCATAACGTTGGTTACTAGGATTAGGCCTACTTCCGCTGCTCCCAAGGCAAATTTCTCGTACGGTTCTCCGAGTAGAATTAATATAAGAAACCATTTCACAGAAGATTTCGTTTTGGATCAATAAAATTTAGCTCTCTTACACATAAATCGAATTTTTCCTCTAGAAGACAAGTCTTGTGAATCCTTCAATTTACCTGCAGCTGAAGTAATTTTTTTTTTTTGCAAAAATCAGATTACTTTAATAAAATGACTTTTTGTAGATAAATGTTGGAATAATTCTATTTTCAGTTAAATGATGATCATAAATATATTTTTAAAATTATATGTATAAGAGTTTTTAAATTTTTTTTATAGATTGTTTTGGCGTTTCAGGAAAAACTTTATCGTATAAAACAATTATTTATCACATAACAGCTAATATTTTAATATTTTAGTAATTTTTAAATAGGGCATATTTTGATTTTTCCCCTCTGCTTTTGTCTTATCTTTTTACATTTTACAGATGATAGAAATGTCTATTACCAAATAGTTTTTTACTATCTTCTAAATGACAAAAGTCTTCCTTTCCTTTGTAAAATTATCTTTGATTTTGTCAAGTTCATTTTCCTTTGTTGTTTTTTTTTTTAAATCCTATCATTTTCCAATCTTCCACTTTTTCATGCACAACTTTAACTTCTTTGCCTATTTTGTATTATATTTATTGTTTAAGTCCGGTTATTCTTCGATTAGTTATAATTAAGGCCACCTGCTCTTATTCATTTTTTTATGTGCAAACAGAAAATTTATTCCCTTTTTCTTATGCCTACTTCTAGGCTAACCCTGCCAGCTTCCATTTGTCGTATACATCCTGGCACGTTTGCATTTAAACCGGAGATGATATTTTTAAAACTGAATCTATTTTTTCCCCTTTTTCTTTTCTTTCTCATTCCGAAATCCATGCCTACCTTGCCCGTCTCCAGCTTCCGTATATAGGCGCGTCCAGCGAGATCGGGCCTCCTCGTGCGTTAGGCGCATTTTTGCTCAAGCACACTGTGTTCAACTCCCTCGTGCGGTTTGGGAAAAATCTAATAAAAAAATAAATGAATAAAAATCGATGTATTTTGACCTGCTTTTCATGATGGTCCTATTATTTTTTGCTTAAATTTTTTTTTGCGTTGAAATATGTCTTTGAATTTTTTGTCGTTTCTCTCAAATTCGCCACAGTTTTGAAAAATAAAATTAACACGAATTAATAGAGCAATCTTTGGACCACACCTTTACAAATATGTTGAGTGGAAAAGCAAGAAATGCGTAAATGACAAGCAAATAAAGACGTTGACATTGGGTCAGCCATGCTTGACAGACAACTATACAGTTACAGTACAAACTGTGGACTCACTGATAACTACTTGACATTCATCAAAACATAGTTTACGTTATGTGTAAGTAGAAGTCATAAACTTCACTTGATCCGCTGGATAATTCACGAACAATGGAATTTGCAACTTAAAAAACTTTAAATTTTCAATTTGTTCGAAAATTTCTTAAAGGATCGTATATTACTCTATTTCATTTTACATACTAACATAATTGTATGTTTCATTATTTAGTCATATAATTTATGATCATATTGTATTAAACTAACATTTTGCAATGAAAAGGATTTAAAGCATAATTGCATATTTTTTTATCTTTGTTTTATTACAATTACACAATTGTCTTAATTTCATTGAATTACCTAAATTTTTCTGCAAATTTTTATAAAAAAAAAAGTAACTGTGCGACAAATTGTTGCGGATATACCATTTCAAAAAAAAATTACTGTTAATTTTGTTGATCAAAATTTAGACCTTTAACAGAAGTACATTATGTTTCAAGCACTATATTTTTGAAGGAGTAATTTTGCAACTGCTTATGGATCTTTGTATTATATCTATGACGAATTATACACAATTTTTTTTACGTGCTGTTATATTAGCTTATTTCAATTTCCAGAAAACTTTCCATTTTCTGAATTAACAAATATCATAATTCAAAATATAACTACACCACCTTCGATAAATCGCTGTAGATTATTTGCTATGTGTTAGCACCATCATAAATACTTATATATTTTTGTTCAACACACAATAAATGCTATTATGTATGTTACGTATAATTGCTGAATTTATTTTTTGTTGGAATAAATAAAAAATGTTTTAATAATGAAATATCAACTGTTTGTTATCTACATGATAACATCATTACTATAACTTAATAAAATACGATTCCTTCGTAATCACTTGCATTATAATTTTAAAATATTCAATATGAGTTTATTGCGTTAGAACAAAATAAAAACGATTTTCTTGAACTAAATTTCTGATACTACCAATTGATCAATATTCTACGGTATATTTGTAATTTTTCCCTTTTTAATATGTATTATGCGAGGAATCATCTGAAAGATTAGAATTTTTACTGTAAGAATTTGTACAGTAAGTGATTTATTGTGTAACTTATTGATTACGGTTACAAATAGAAGATGTATTTAGGTTTCTCCATAATAGGTTGTTTATAATTTGCAGCCAATAATGGCAAATATCTCCTTAATTTCAGATTTAGGGAGGTGAATAAGGACTCAAATGTAATAAGTGGGTTTTAACTTATTAAATAAACTACATATGACATGTAAACTACTCTTGCTGAAGCACCCTTAAAATTGAAAGTATTATACACCTTTACATAAAGTATAATAGACAGAATTACATTGATTATGATATTTTGTATTAAAAGATATGGTATCTGATTAGAAGATCTTAGCTTATCCCTGTTCAGATATAGTTTGCTAGGTTTCAGCACAATAATGGTTTGCAAACACCTCTTTTTTTTGCACCATCTTCATGAATTGGTTGCTCTGCCACATTCATGTAATAGGTTGTTATCGTCGCATGTACTTTTTTTTTCATTTTACCTAATTTTTTAAAAGTTTCTAATAACTTAATAAAATAATTGTTGGATAGTTTATCAATTTGTATCAAAAATAACCATAAAAAATTCATTAAAAAAGCGCAAATAAATATTTTAATTAAAAGTTGGATACAAATTGCAATATAGAAGAATGTAATAAGTAGATAACTCACAGAGGTAGCTATTGTTTAAGACTACACAGGACACTGATTGTATAAATAAGGTCAGGCGTTCAATTAATTAAAAAATTTTTTTTTTTGGAAATTAAAAGTTCAGTTTCGTTGAAAAATTTTTAATTGTAAAAAATTCGAAATGATTAGTTTAGTAACGTTTATAGTAGACTACATGAAATAGACATTGATAAAGTCATTTATATTAATTATATATTTTTATATATAGTGTAAATTAAAAATTTTTTCACATATTTTAATAATAATTGGTATTAAATTGAAAATTATTTGTAACTATAAAGGAAAAGCAAGATATCAATAATTTATGTAAACAGGAGCTTTTCGGCTGATCTGTCTGATTGTTGTAGTAATGAATGATTATACTATGTACGTTATCCCGAAACACAATATACTACTACTTAAATTCTGAATTTCTAAATAAATTATTAAATAATAAACAGTTCAAGCGGGAGATTTTATTCGGTTGTTTAGTCTTAGGTGCTTGGTTTTTATTTTAGTTGGATTCCGTATTTAGCTGAATTTCGCGGGTCTTTTAATATGTGTTTAATCAGCGTTATAGTTGACGTTAACGTGTTTTATCTTCTGCCTTAGAAGAGCCAGCTGAGTTATTCTTGACGTAGTAGAAGAACATTGTATTAATACTAATTTTTTTTTTTCCTAAATATAGAGATCAGCTGTCATAAAATATGATTATTTTTCAATGTTGTCAGAAGCATCCAGCCAACCTTGTCGACTTACATTATAATTGAAAGTATAATACATCTTCACAGTAAGTATAATACACAAGATATTTTATGCGATTAGGAGATCTTAGCTTCTAGCTGTTAAAATATTGTTTGCTCAATTCCAGCACAATTATGGTTTACACACACTTGTATTATTTTTGCATTATGTGCATGAATCCGTTGCTCTTTCCGATTTCTGAGATTGGATGTTATTAGGGTATAATATAGGGTATTATTTCATGTACTTTATTCTGAAACCTCATTGACCTTCTCTGCTTGCACTTTTAGTAAAGAAATGATATGTTAATAGATAGTGTAAGCGGGCAAGTGCATTTGGTTATTTGGTCGCAGGTGTTATATTTTACTCTTATTTCGTATTGTGCTTGAGTATACGGGTGTTCCGTTATCTGTTACATGAGATGCATTACCAATGGTTACGTTTTATTGTTGTGCCTCTGTCTATTAGCCAAATCGGACGTGCGGGCAAAACAGAAAATATCGAGTGTCCTTGAATGAGCGGCTTCAGCTGCAATCGGTTGTTTTTAGCAATGTTTGACGACGTTAGAGAGCTTAGGTGAAAGGATTTGTCTGTAATTGAAATGATTTGTCTGTTTTCGGGAGACATTAGATAGAATGTATCTTTCGGTTGACGTCGGGCATCTTCGGCTATGGTTAAAATGCGGGTGACAGGGGGGGGGGGGGCTACATAAAACTCAAATGAATTCTAGATCCTTGTGGATTGTCAGGTTAGTAAGGGATAACCTAACGAAAATAGGGAGCATGGGGGTGTGGTGAATAGAGGGGGACGTGGTGGATCAGACATACAATAGAAAATTATTAAAAATTCGCATATTTTCACATTAATTTTACCTTACATCTGATCATGTGAAAAACGTGTGGGGGGCGTGAAGTGGTGGATATTACTTAGGATCCACACGAATTAAGTATATAATATAGGATGATATATATATACACACATTATAGAATCAATATCTTGGTAGTAAGAGCTACTTTTTTCTACCCTTATGTTTTTTAATTTTACATTTGTTAATATAATGTTAATCCTAATACATGTAGAAGAGAGAAATTGAAATGAAACCGAATTATTAATTCATATGCATGAACTTGTAATTAAGTTGTGTGTGTGTGTGTGTATTGTAGAATCTGTTATAAGGGAGCTGTGGGGAGCCGTGGGGAGCTGAGAGGGAGCGGGGTGGAGCTAACCCACAAAAATTGGGTTTAAAATTACGTAAAAATGAACGAATAACTACGTTATTTGAGTGGAGCTGTGGGGAGCCGGTAGGGAGCGGGGGGAAACGGGAGGTGCTGGAACTAACTTTTGTTCATACAACTATTTAATATAGGAATATATATAAATATATACTAGTGGGGCTTCGCCCCCTGCGTGCTCCGCGCGCCAACCCCCCATTTACGGTGTTAACAGTTAATAAGGAAAACAAGAAGTTATTAGTATATTTTTTATCTAAATATTTCTTTTAATTAATAAATGGAGCAACCTGAATTAAAAAATAGACTGTTATAAACTAATTATCGTAATGAATTCAGTTTTATTATCATCAAATTTATTATTTAATGATTGTTGCTTATAAAAATACGGATAAATATCACTACATTTATTTACCAAAAATATAAAATTATGAAGAGAACGGTTTTTGAAAACAAACTGCTCGCAGATTTTTTGGGGTAAGTATTTCAACAACTTGGACAAAATCTTGGCAATAAGATGTCTGCAACAAAATAAAGTATAATCTAAGACCTCACACCATCACTTCCCCTCTTTTCTGTGTTCATACACTTGACACAACAAATAAAAAAGTATGCCACTATTTTATTGTTTCAATTTTACTATCTTAATTCAAATTTTTACTTTGAATTTAAAGACAAAATGTTTTAAAATGATGATAGTAATAAAGTTAACTTAACTTTTAACAAATCAGTCATCGATTTTATTTTATCTTATCTTCTAGTAAATTAACACATATATGTATACACGTAATGAATATAAAATATTCCTTTGGATTAATATATTTATTATAAGATTGCATACACACATAAAAAAATCCATCAGTAATCTGATACAAAATTTCGAAGTTCTTGTGGGTGGTAGTGAGGTGGTTTTTTGGTTTTAAAATTTTTAATTTCTCGTTATGACGGATAAAATGAGAGAAATTTACCTTATTCTGTGGGGAGGAGTGTGCGAGGTCATCAAAGTTGTAAGGGGGCCGTGGGGGGTCTTACACATTTTTAGTTGGGTTAATTTTACAGAGGAATATAAAGAATTTTCCCTTATTTTGTGGGGGGGCTGTGGGGGGGGGGGGCCGTGGGAGGCCAGGGCGGGCCGTCTCAAAATAGGATAATAATGACATTTTCTGTTAAATTTCTAAGTTTTTGTGGGGGGTAGTGGGGGGAGGGATCGAAAATTTTTAATTTTTTGGAATAACGGACAAACTGGGAGAAATTTATTTCACTGTGTGTGGGGGGGGGGGGGGGGGGGGGGGTAGAGGGGTCATTCAAGTACTGGGGGGGGGGCGTGGGGGTCTCACAAATTTTTAGTTGCGTTAATTTCCCAGAGAAATATGAAGAATTTTTCCTTATTTCTTGGGGGGTGTGGTGGACCATGGGGGGTGTGGGGGGGTGTGGACAAACCCATCAAAATAACTATATAATATAGCAAGATATACATGTATACATATACGTATAAATTTTTGTTCAAAGCATTCAATTGCTTTAATTGTTTATTATTTTTTAACTTATATGGAGAATTGGAGGAACTACAAATGCTGGTATATTTTTCAATATGGTTGTGTAAGCTACTTTTTTTCTACCCTCATGTTATTTTATTGTACATTTGTTAATATAATGTTTATCTTAACACATGTAGAAGGGAGAAATCGAAGTGAATCCAAATTATTCATTCATATGCATGGGCTTATAATTAAGTTTTAGGTGTGTATTGCGGAATAGGTTATGAGGTGATGGGGGGGAGCTGTGGGAGAGGTGAGGGAGAGGTGGAGGGGGTGCTGTGGGGAGCCGGGGGGAAGCTGAGGGGGAGCGGGGGAGCTAACCTTAAAAAAATAGGGTTAAAAATCACGTAAAAATTAACGAATAACTACGTGATTTGAGAGGGAGCCGGGGGGCTGAGGGGGAGTAGGAGGGGGGCGGGGGTGCGTAAACTCTTTTTTGTTCATACAACTCTACACTATATAATTGTATGGTTTTAGGGTGAGTACTAGTTTTTCCCTACTCCCCATCGGCTCCTCACCAGACTCCATCCTAACTCCCCCCCAGCTCCCACCCAAACATGTTTTTCCTTTCCTAATAAATTTCGACAACAATCTTACCATCTTAAAAGTATACAAATACCTATATGAAAAACCAACTACTCCCCTATAATTATTAAAATTTTTGATCATGCATCTTGTAATTATAATTAATTGAAATCAAGGTAAGTCATTGGAAAATTAAAGGGAAAAATTTCATAAAAACCGAAGAAATAATGTATGTTTATATTCATTATCATTTTATATTTTGATTGCATAATTTTGAATGTCGTTTTAAATGCTTCGCTCTTAGGTAACTTTTTTCACAATTTTGACATATCTTTTTTTCTAAGTTTTCTCCATGACATTTTATGTGCGTTGTTAAGTGATAACTTCGTTTAAAAAAAGTTTTACATATCGCACATTAAAATGTTTTTATCAAGTTTTATATTATCTCTCACGACGGATATGATTTTTTCTTTCTTTTATAATTATTTTACAAGAAGCACAAACAAATAATTTTTTATCATGATGTTGTTCATCAGCTGATGAGTCTTCTGGAGTTGCAAGTATCAGTCGACATATCTTCCTGTATTATATAGTTCTATGGTCAAAAGTGAGATTCAGCACTCCTCGCTCCCCCTCAGATCTCTCTCAGCTCCCCCTCGGCTCCCTGTTAAATTAGGGATTTTTTATTTCGTATTACTGTGGTTTTTAATGTAATACATTGTGTACTTGCTCCAACGCGATCCTTTCTGCTCCTGCTCAGCTTACCCTCAGCTTTTTTCGCTTCCCCCTCACCTACCCCTTGGCTTCCCCTCGAAGTACAATTATAAGCTCATTTATTAAATTGGACCAAAATTGATTGATATAACATGAAGTTTTATATTTTTATATTATAGTTATTAATATGATTTATCTAATAAATATAAATATTTGGAAAGATGGCCAGCAGAGCACGCAAGTAGGCGAGGACATAGAACCAGGAGTGTGTTTCTTAACAAAAAATTATCGTTGCGCACAGAAAAAACCACAAATAGGGTGCAATGGGTAGTCAAAGCAGTTTTAGGCTTAGGCAAAAGAGCTAACGTAGAAAGGTTCAATTAACTAATATTTTTAGTGGACTAATTAATGAAATTATTTTGCACATACATAGCTAAGACTTTTGGAACAGAAAAACCTTATGTAGAAATAATAAAAGGCTGATTCAAAATATGAAGTTGAGTTTAGATGCAAAGACAAAAGGATATATACGGAAGTTGGAGGCGGGCAACGTAGCCATGGATTTGGGAATGATAAAGGAAAGAAAAAAGGGAAAAAATAGATTCACATTTACAAATCTTATTATTAGTTTGAATGCAAACAAATCATGATATATATAAGAAGTAAAGGCAAGAAGGGTTGACCTAGAAATACGTATGAGACAATTGAAATGAATCTACTTTTGGCACCTAACAAAAATAGACAAGAGCTGGTGTCCTTATTCATGCCTAATCGAAAAATCAACTTACTCAATCAATGATAATCATACAAAATAGGCAATGAAGTTAAAGTTGTATATAAAAATGTAGAGAGTTGGACGATAGTAGGAGTTGTAAAAAGAGCAACGAAGAAAAATAAACTTGACGTAGTTGAAGATGATATCACAAAAGAATGGACGACTGTTGTCAATCAGAAAATCCAGAAAAACTATATAGTTATTGACAACTTTACGTCCATAAAAAAATTAAAAAAATATAATAAAAAAGCAGAGAGAGAAAAAAAAAGTAAAAAAAAAGAGAAAGGTAAGTTTAGAAGTTTTTAAGTCATAGACTGTAGGCTCTGCAATGAAAAAAAAAAAAAAACAGTATAAAGCAAACATTGCTATGTAAAGAGAAAAAGAAACAACAAAGAAAATAATAATAATAATATCAGTCAGAAATATAGGATCAAAAGATAGTGGAGAGATACGCGGGAGGTAGATGATTTATGTGAAAATATAAGATATTTATGTAGGTAAATAAGGCATAACAGTGAAGATTCAAAGTTCAAAAATATGTTATGCGTTATGAATTATAATAATATGTTATTGTGAAAAGAAATTCTAACACGTTGCTGTATGTTTAATCAATCACATAGGTTATTTTATTGAGAATGATGTTAGTACAAGAGGATAAGAATTTTAAATAGTTATAAACCAAAAAAAGAAAATGTAAAAGTATATACAAGTCTATATAAGAAATGAAAAAATAGTAAAATAAAACATCCACATTTATATACATCAAAAAAGAATTTTAAAATAATATCTTTTTATAAACTAATATCCATAATTAATTCTAGAATAATCAAAAATAACAAAAAAGACGCATAACTGTTTTTGAAATCATAATTGCGTTAATATTATATGTATATACATATGTATCGATGTTAACTTTAAGTACTAATCAGAGTCATTATCGGTAATGAAACATCAACAATTATTTGATAAATCAGTAAACTCATTTCATATATTGACTATCTTTGTCCGAATATTAAGTAAATTTTTATGAGATTGCTTTAGTTATCTATGTTTGTACGCATACATATGTATTAAACAATAAAAGTTGTTTATATTATTAAAATACATGAGAATAAAAGTAATGACATATAGGACTGGCACGCGGAGTGCACAGGGGGCGAAGCCCCACTAGTATATCTTTGGGAATTGTTGCGGGGTGAGCCAACTCCCGGTGCTCGAAGTCGATTGCTGAAATGAGAGAAAAAAATGTTTCGTCCCGAGAGCACACCTGGACACATCAGTGAGGCTGATGGTGTGCTCTCTGCGTTAGACAACGAAGGAGTCGGGTATCGAGTGGGAATGATCGTGCTTATATCTGAACGAATGTCGTTTTTCGCCACTTGCGGAGAGCAGAATCTGGGTAGAGGTGTCGAAACCATCTAGCGGGCGAAGTGGGAAGCCGGTGCGTAAGTGTG
>JAPYYV010000144.1:0-41709 GCA_030522625.1 Copidosoma aretas | reverse complement strand
TTTTGCATTTGCATTTGCAAGAAAAGTTAACAATCCAATGCAGTGCTAAGCAAGTTGCAAAAGAGACAATAGTATTCTGGTCTGATGCAAAAATTCTATGCATTCATGAGCAAAATGTTATAATCAAAATAAAAAAACTGCACTCCGATTGGATGACGTTGAAAAAAAATTATAAATTAAAATCAAAAACCGAGAACAAAAAAAGGAATTTATTTATCAATATTTTAAGTAAACTTTTTGACATTGCTTATAAGGATTTATGTGAAAGATGAATAACTTTAGAATCATTCAAATTATATTTAAATGAAAAAAATCTGGAACGTAAATATAAATCAAATTTTTTAGAATTAAATCATGCATCAAAAAACAAAGATAAAGTTATAAAACAGAAAAAACAAAAAGTGATAACAAATAACGAAAATGACATTTATTCGTATGAGTGTAGTAGTGCGTTTGACGATACGGATGTAAGTTATGCGAGTGAGCCTAAAAAATTAAAAGTAGACCACTTGAAAAGAAGTGATAATAAAAATCTTTGTTTTACTATTGCTCGCACAAGGACAAGCTACAGAAATGCCAGCTTTCTTGTAGAATTAACAATCAATTCTCTTAAAGTCAGTAGTTTAAATTTGCATTTCTTGAAAAGTACACTGTGGAGAAATTGTTTGATACAATGTGCAAAAGAAGCTAAAGAAATTAAAGAAAATTATATTTTTGATAACTATCTTACAGTGCACTGGGATGGTAAAATTATGTATGAATTACAAACAAATAAATCTAAAGTCGATCGACTAACTATTTACGTAACAGGTGAAAGAACTTCTAAGAAACTCGATATTCCAGCTCTTATTGACTCCACTGGTAACTCTCAAGCTGACGCTGTGCTTAAAGCTTTAAATAATTGGAATATATTTTAAAAAATCAACGGTTTGTGTGCAGATATAACTGCTAGTAATACGGGTGTAAAAAATGAAGCGTATGTATTATTAAAAAAAAAGTTAAAGAAATTTCTTTTTATGCGTGCCGACATCATATGCTTGAATTAGTTGCTAGTTCTGCATTCAAAGAGCTTTTCGAGACATCTAGTGGACCGAACATTGTTTTATTTCAACGCTTCCAAAACATTTGGGCTAAAATAAATAAACACGAGTTTTAAAGTGGTATGGAAGACAAAGTTATTAGTTTATGTATATCTGCAGCTGATCGTGAAGAGTTAATATTGTTTATGAAAGAGCAGTTAAAGAGTTTTCAACCCAGAGATGATTACAAAAAGAGATGTTAAACTTGAGTTTAATATTTTTAGGAGAATCTTGAAGTGATAAGTCAACTATAAATGCCCCTGGAGCTGTTCATTAAGCTCGTTGGATAGCTAAGATTATTTATTAAATAAAAATTAATTTGTTTCGTAAACAGTTTTTACTTGAAAAAAGCGAATCATCGCCTCTTTAGCAATTTAACTGTTTTATTGTCAAAATATACAATAAATATTGGTATATGTGCCAGTGTCCTCTTTTTGCCGCTTTTGATGACATTAGCTTATCAAAAGAACTATATCGATACAAAAAAATAACGCCATGTATATCATAAGTAGCACTCAAAACTTTTTTGAATCATTTATGGTACCTTAACGATACTTTGATCGGAATGGCATTTTTCGATTCGCGATTAAATGTAAATGAAAAACGGTCGATGGTCAAGTCGTTTAATAGAGATAGGAAAAAAGAATCCTCTATGAAGGCTATTGTAAAGGAAAAGAAAATTTCGAATATTAAAATAGAGGATTTCGTAACAACTAAAGGTAAAAAATTTTTTATTCTCAATGGGATTTTGATGTCTTTTCTTGAAGAAGATCCAAGTTGATGGGAAAACGATGTACAATATATTGCAGCCAAAGAGAAAGTAAAAAGATTAAAAGTTGAGAATGACGTAGCTGAGCGTGGAGTAGCTCTTGCTAAAATGTATATCAAGAGGACAATAAAAGAGGAGCATTTTAAAAATCTATTACGAATTGTAGAATTCCACGAACGTGATTTACTAATACCAGACGAGGATTCGTCTAGCATTGAACAAAAAGTGTAAATATATAATTTTTTGTGTCTAATTGTTATTTAAAATAATTATTGTATCGATTGATTAGCAGTATTAAGAATTTTTTATTTAACTAAAAATGAATAAAAATAAACTAAAAAGTAAACTTAAAGATTATCAAAACAGTATTATGACAATTTATATCACAAGAAAATACAGAATATTTCTCAATTACCTGAATTTCATATTATAGAAAAGCTAAACTTATATATATATACAACTTAGAGCTTATTTATATATTTAATTTTATTTCATTATATATTTGGCTTACGAAACTTTTTTTGCATTAACAAGGCAGCAAATCAATGTTTTTTTCTGATCTACAACTTTTACCTCTATAATATTTATTGTAAAGTTAAACCTCAAACAGTTATAGCCGAAATACCATTTTTATTCATTATTTTTGGCAAAATCGACTGTAAATATACTAAATTTTTGGGGTTAAATAACTTGTTTTTGCATTAACGAAACAAGTAGTCCATGTATTTTTTTCTGATCTACAACTTTTATCCACATAATTTTTTTTGTCAAGTTAATCCTCAAACAGTAATACGTGAAACACTGATTTTATCAAGCGTCTCTCCTCCCCTAGGACATGAAAAATGAAATTACGAGTTATTAAATATTTTTTAAAAATCTGATCAAATTAAAAGATGACTTCTAGACTATAAAGAACCTTATTCCGGTTTAAGGATGTGAAAATTATAACAAAGCTATTTTAGTGGAACACCCCAATACACAGTGTGGCCTCTGCATAAATTAATGGGCAGTCTAACATGTTTGAAATGGTGCAGATGGCATAATAAGAGCTCCTTAATAATATTGCCTATCATTATACTTATTATCTGATCAGGATCTTACAAATCCATTTCATTCATATAATGGTCTGTTAAAAAGTGTTAAGAGTAGTATTTAGCGGATACAGAGAAATACATATAAAAAATGCTAATTTCTTCATAAACAGGCTTATTAGTATCTTGTAAATCCATTATATTGATATCTGTAATTTTTCTTGCTATAAACATTATTAAAAAAAATTTTAAAGACTTCTATCAAAATACAAAAATTGACTTGTATAAAAAACCCTCAGCCTAAAAACGTATTTTAAATTATTTTTTAGGTCATCCAACCAGTTGCAAACAAAAATTGTTTTTCATTTAATTGAAAGAGAGATTTTCCTATCAAGTGTTCCTTTCACAATACAAAAGTTATAAAGGTTAAAAAGTGCTTACTAAAAAACAATTATCTGTTAAGATTTATTGGCAGTAACATCATATCTTAATTAAAATGATTAAATATGAAAATCAACCCTAAAACAAACAAAATACCTTTTAAATTTGCAAGATCGGCATTCCCTACATAGAAAAGCATTCAAAAAAATTATCAACTATGTTGACACTTTATAACATTTGCACTCACCCTCTTTTAAACAAATTTTATAGTGTTTTTCGCTTAGGAAAAGACACAACAAAAAAGGTAAAAAGACTAATGTTGTCTACAAGTTTTATTGTAAAAACTGCCCAGCGTCCTATGTAAGTGTATCAAAGTGAGCCACGGAGGTCCGCGTTAACGAACACCGTAAAAATACAAATGCAGATTCCGTCGATTATTAGCATCAACTTCAATACGGTCACAAATTTGATTAGTACAATATAAAAATTGTAGATTGAAAATCCATTTATAATAAAAGACTGTTTTCAAAACTGGTCCACATAAAATTAGACAAGAATAATATTACCAAGAAAGAAGATACATTTTTACTGAAAATAACCTATTTTCCATTATTAAGAAAGATGCAAGTCCTAAATCGGATTCAGTGCCCCCAAATTGTTTCGTTTAACACCTTCGCAATGTCGGTGTCAATTACTATCACTATTATATGTGTCATTCACACGTGAGTTCATTCTCCCACAAATTGTTGTAACATATTCTTGATATGTATTGATCAACTTGTGTATATTTATATGGTAAGCTAGTGTGATTTTTTTTTATAGATATGTGTACGTATATTACAAATCTCTATAAGTGTGCAATTATATTATTAATTGCCTGATAAGGCTGGCACAAACAGCTAGTAAAACAGCGCCAAAATAAATATGTTGAAAAGACAAATACACTTGTGTGCCTTATTTCATCCATCTTGCCCCCAACGGATCACGAATTCTTATATCATAATAAATACTTAAATTTTAAGTTGAAAGTTTTCTAATCATTTTATGAACAGTTTAAAATTAAGCAAATAATAAATCCAAACATGATAAGTAACCAATTATTAGTTTTTTTCTTTAGTAATAGTCGTTGTATTGACAATAAAAGATAAATGTTTATTTGTTATTACAGCTTTAATTAAGTAATTATACAACTTGAAAACAAGTGACGAATGGTTTATTATTTTATCTTATTCTTTAATTGTGTTGACATTCTTATTACAAATACATGTTACACGTTTTACAGCTTTGTGTAATTAAATGATCAGTCCAATAGGTTTGAAGAGTATCAGAAAGCAAAATAGTGCGAAATATTTTAACATTGCAGGTCTTATTATTTACTACCTTATAAGGGTGATCTATTATCCTGTAACTGTTTTACAAATCAATCAAATTATTATTTTGTATTTTGCTAACTATGAGCACATTCTTTGTAGAACCTCAAGGGGTCCATAATCATAGAAATCCGTAGTTGCAAGTCTCCCAATAATTATATAAACAGTTTGTCACTAAAAAAATATTGAGACAAAATATGAAGGTTCAATAAATATAAGTTTTGATTTTTAAGATTAGTATTTTTCTCGAAAATTAAAGTTAAAACTCTCTATGTGGTTGCAGCGTTGCGTAGTATTCACAAAAGTCAAAGACACGTGCCAAATACCCTATCGTTGCTCCCCATTCTTTAATTGTCCTGACATTGATATTGTTGATATGTTTGCATAAATCAATGTCTGGCCAAATAGTTTTTAAAAGTAGTAGGAAGTGGAAAACAGGTAGAAATACCATTATTGCTAATGTCTTCATTCATATGCTGATCGTCATTCAGTTAATGTACCTAATTTAGACTTGTAATTTTTCTAACTATAATGACAATGAAAAAAAACCTTGAAGATGTGTTTTTAATGATATAAATTGTAGGTTGCGATACTCTCAATAATGTGATAAACAGTTTGCGGTTAAGCGAATTATCAATGAAAGCACGTTAATGCGAAAAATAAAATTTGTGTTATCAGGTAATAGTCGCTTTTTTGTGAAATCTTATTTTTAAATTGTGTTGACATAGTTATTATTATTACAAAGCATTGCACGGAATTATTTTCAGTTAAATAAGTTTGAAACTAGAACAAAGAAAAATTAGTGCTAAATATATTATCATTGCAAACTTCATCGTTCATAAGCTGATTCGTTTCATCTAAATCTATTAAATCAACATCTTTAAGTATTCTTACTTTAAAGACGATTAGCCATAACCATTAAGGTAGGTGTTTATAAATGTAAAAATTACGAATAGCAACTCTCTTAACCATGTTAAAAATACTTATCGTTGATGCATATAGTTAAAAGGCATTAAAAATGACCAGATACAATTTTTGTTTTCAGGTAATAGTCATTTTTTTAACAGTAAAAGACAATTATCTCTATTTTCTTCCAGCGTTGATTAGGTAATAATACATCATTAAATAAAGTCCCAAGAAATCGACTGTTATCATTATTTTATACTTGTCTTGACAATATTTCTAATGAAGCACGTTGTAGGTATCCCATAAATTATAGTCAGTCCAATAGGTTTAAAAAGTTGCAAGAAGCGGGAAGAGAGCTAGAAATATTTATGATGTCAATTTTCTTATTCATAAGCTGATCAGCGTCTTGTTAATTCATAGCTTTGTATATATATATATATTCTAACCAACAGTTAAGGCTATAGATAATGGTTGAATCAACATTAAAGTTCTTTTTAGGAAGAATGATAGTCGTTTTCTCGATTCTTAAAGAAAAGTCTCTCTATATTGTTGCAGCGTTGAATTGGTAAGTTTACAACTTAAAAACAAGGCACAAATACTTGATTGTTTTTTTTATATTTCTTAATTTTTAAGACATTAATATTACGGATATATGTTACAAGTTCTTCGGCCTCGCACTATTTAACGGTTAGTCATATATTTCAATAGTAACAGTTAGCGAGAACAGAGCTACACTGACATACACTGAGTATACATTTTTTTCGATATATATAGTAAATTATGTAGTAAAAAATACCGTGCATAACGATATTCTTACGACCAAAGCAGAAGTAAGCGGGTTTTACCTAGCTGAGTCAATTTTCACAGTGCAGAACGGTGAAAATTATCAGAAGATCTGCAAAATTTTCCTTAACTTGAGCGAATAATTCATGCATGAATAGTTTATTAAATAATATAAACTAATAAAGGATGAAAATCTGCCCTGTAATTTATGTTACTAATTTTTAAATTGAAGCTATACTTTTCGTGATAAAAAATAGAAACCGTGATCCTCAAAACTTAATTTGAATACGTTTAAAAACACAAGTCGCTGTTCCTCAGTCAATCATGATCAAAATCGTCTAAAATTTAGTATCGGTACGTTAAATACCTCAGTTCTGCCATAAGTTAATAAAAATTTGTTGAATTTATCATGATAAGTAAGTATTCTATTGGATATAGGTAGTGCACAGAGTAGAAAACTTTCACACTCCAACGGAAAATAGAGCGTGGTGAAATTTCAGCTTAACGAAACAAGCAGCGACAAACTCGTTAATCGATATTCATAGAAGTTTTTCTAAAAATTTTGGATCGATTTATTAGGAAACAGCTGAGATATAGAACTGTTTCTGATTAGGTGAAAAGATAAAAATGAGTACGCTACAGCATGGCCTATTGCAGCTCCTGCATGAGTTTAGGTCGTCTGCTGCATGCTGTTAGCGTGGTTTTTATCGTCTATTATATTCCTTGAACACGTAGCTCTAAAAAGTCCTCTACTTCAGCTGTTTCCTAAGAAATGGATCTGAAACTTTCAGAAAAACTTCTTCAAATATCGATCAACAACTTTTTCGCTGTATGTTTCGTCACGCTTAAATTTCACCACATACTCATATTCTTTAAAGTGTACAAGTTCTTTACTCTGTTAACTGCTTTTTTCTGATAAAATTCTGAACAACTATGATCGATTCAACAACTTCTGAATAAATTATTGGTGGTGCTTAGGTATTTTACGTAGTTATAATACATTTTGGACGATTTTGATTATAGTTTGCTGAAAAACCAAGATTGATGTTTTAGAAAGTATTTGATTTAAGTTTTCAGAAATACTTTTTTTTTTATCATGAAGTGTAGCTCCGATCTAACAATTGTTAACATAAATAGCAGGGCAGATTTTCAATATTTATAAGTTACATTTATTTGCTAACCGATACATGTATAAGTTATTCGCTGATGTGTGGGAAAATTTTGCCTGGCGGTAATTGATTTTCCCCGTTTGGCACGGTACAAGTTAACAAAGTAAGGTAAAAACTCCTAGATAATGCTTAAGTTCTATGTTTACCGTTCTGCACGGTTATATGTATCTGTAAACTTACTAAAATTTGTATAGGTAATTTTTTAAAGTTTATATTAATGTTGCAGATTTCATTAATAATTAGCTAATGAGGGTCTTATAAAACTATTGAAACAATAATTTTGAATTTTCCTATTTTAAGCATTATTTGTGAAAAAATAATGAGGCAGTACACAAGATGGTGATAGGAGCATGACTTTATTTAAATAATTAACAGAAATGCCAATATTTCGACGTCATACTGACGTCATTCTCAGGGCAACACTGCAAGTATTAGGACAACACGCAAAAACTGCAAGCGAAGCCACGGAAGCTTAGTACACAGTTAAAAATTAAAAAAAAAACTATTATTCAGTAAAAAGTGGCTTTTAGCAGTAACATCATAGAGTGTACTTACTTGTGAAAATCAACAATAGGTGTTTATTATACAAAAATAAAAACCTTTAAGACTTCTTATAGTGATATAAACAGCGTTTAAATAAACTATTACTTGTATGAATTATTAGTCTGTTAAATATGTTTTAGAGTAGGATTAAGCGAAAACACAGATAGCCATATTAATAATGCTCACTTCTTTCTTCAATAGCTTATAAGTTTTTTCTAAATACAGAGAATTGATATTTTTAATTAATCTTGCTATAAACACTTTAAGTGGATTTTTCCAAAAGATACTTAAAAATACAATAATGTTGAGTTGCAAGTCTACGAATAATTTTATAAATATAATTTCAAATAATACTAAACACCCGTACTCAACTTTTTCGCGAATTTAATATATCTAAACATATAGAACACCGATACTATACACGATTTTTCACACAGAATTATGCTTTGACGTGCGTATGTGTGTTTGTAAGAATATTGCACCCACACATGCATACGTATTACCTTCATACCAAACGAGTTAATCCTTCATTAAAATTCGTACATAGCGCCTTCACCATGAAGCGCAGAGTATATGGGAAGAGAAATTGAATGAAAGGGAGAAGAAGGGATGGGAAATCGTTTCGTCCTCGATCGCTAGCTACGACTCGTCAGTGTGACGTGCTAGCGATCTAGCCATATACGAAAACAACTGATACTTGCACTAATACGCGTATCAACGCGCCTATTCCTGACACTATTTTAATCTCGCCCTCACGGTTGATACGCTTGTCGGTGCAAATATTTGTTGTATGTGTACGTGGCTGGATCGCTAGCATGCCACACTAACGAGTCCCTGCTAGCGATCAAGGACGAAACTATTCACCTTCCATTTTCTTCTTTTCTTCTAATTTTCCTTCCCATATACTCTGCGCTTTATAGTGGAGGCGCTATGTTCGAATATTAACGAGAATTAAACTTACTTGGTATGGAAGTAATACGTATCTATGTGTGGGTGTAATATTATTGCACACACACACGCACACTCTCATAAAAAAAAATTCTGTTCTACGAATCGAGTACGGTATCGGTGTTTTATATATATAGAATTATTGAATCTACGAACAAGTCAAGTAGAGGAGTTCAGTTTAGTTTGAAATAATATCTAAGCATGCGATAAAAAAAATGCCTATTTTTAACACTCTATATCAATCTTGCTCTCGCGGTTGATACGCGTACCAGTGCGAGTATTTGTTGTGTTTGTATGTAGCTAGATTACTAGCATGTAACACTGACGGGTCCTAGCACGAAACGGTTTCCCTATATTTATCTTCTTCTCTCTCAATTTTTCTTCGCATATACTTCGCGCTTCATAGTGGAAGCGCTAAGTACGAATTTCAACGGAGGGTACACTTGTTTAGCATGGAGGTAATACGTATGCATGTGTTGGCGCAATATTATTGCACACACACGTGAAAAAATAATTCTGTTCGAAAAGTCGAGTGAAATATTGGTGTTCTTTATATTTGAAATTATTTAATTTAAGGAACAAGTTAAGTACGGCAGTTAAGTTTAATTTAAAATTATAACCTGGCATGCGATTGAGAAAAGCGATGTAGGACGAAACGATTCACCTCGTTTTTTCTCCTTTTCTTCCCATTTTTCTTTTCATATATTTCACGCTTTATAGTGGAGGCGCTAATTACCAATTTCAACGAAGATTGAACTTGCTTGGTACGGAGGTGATACACATGCACGTGTAAGTGCAATATTCTTGCACACACGCAAACGTAAAAAAAATTATGTCTGAAGAATTATGCATAACATCGGTGGTCTATATATTTAGATGTATTAAAACATCGAACAAGTTCAGTACGGGAGTTTAATTTAATTTGAAATTATATCTCGGCATGCTATTGAAAAGTGCCTATTCTTGAGACTATATTAATTGCACTCTTGCGGTTGATACGCGTATCAGTGCAAGTTTCAGTTGTGATCGTATGTGGCTGGATCGCTAGCACGCTAGACTGAATAGTCTTAGCTAGCGATTGAGGGCGAAACGATTCCCCTTCTTTTTTCTTCCAATCCTCTTTCCCATATACTCCGCGCTCTGTAGTGGAGGCGCCAAGTACGAATGTTAACGGAGGTTGAACTTGCTTGGTATGGATGTAATACATATGCATGTGCGGGGGCAATATATTTTTACACACACTCACGTCAAAAAAAAAATTCTGTTTGAACAATAAGGTATAATATCAGTCTTCTATATATTTAGGATTTTAAAATTATTTTAGAATTGAGGAAATAATAAGACCATACATGATAGTTGACTTAATATCAGATTTTGTTTAGCAATAGGCGTTTTCTTGACAATAAAAGAGAAATGTCTCTATTACGGTGCAGCGTTGATTGGGTAGTTGTATAATTTATAAATTATTGACAAATACGTGATTGTTTTTTCTTATTCTTTAATTGTGTTGGCATTGTTATGACGAATACACTTTTAACGTTTTACAGCCTTGCATAATGAAACGGTCAGTAAAATAGGTTTAATAAGTAGCAGAAAGCGTAAACAGTGCTGAATATGTTGATATTGCAGATTTAAGAAAACATTATCTTATAATGGTCTTCTGAATCCATCAAATCAGTAATTTAATCTGCTTATCTTGAGCATTATTTCTAAGAACCATCAAGAGGCGTTAATTGATACAAAAATCAAAACCTGTAATACTTTAAATACTCAATGATGTTTTAGCGTTAATTAGGATTATACAGGTTATGAACATGTAACGAATAGTCGATTGTCTTTTTCCCTGACTCAATTGTTTTGACATTCGTATCATGTAGACACGGTAAGGGCTTGCTATAAATTGATGATAAGTACTTTATGTGTAAAATATTGCAGGATGCCCGAACAGAGCTAGACACTTTAAAATTGCTTATTACTTAAATGTTTAGCTGATCAGTTTGCTGTCTATTCATTGAATCCACATTTCTTAATTTTTTTATAGTAATCAGGATGCGTAAGAACAACTAAGAGGTGTTTATACATATCAATGTTTTTAGTTGCTAGTTGTTCCAGTCCAGCCAAGCACTTGAAAATGCACGATCTTTCTATTTGATTGTATAGGAACTTACGGAGGAACCGACCTAGTGCAAAGAGAGAAATCACATACAACGTTTAAGATTTGTAGTTGAAAAATTGGTAGCTTTTATTTGAAGTAGCATTTAATTTTAAGAGGGGTTGCCCGAGTAGAGATGTTTACTAGTCGCAGCTTGAGACAGATCTGCCCAAGCGTTACATTTGATTGCGATAAGAAGCGTTTTTCAAACAATACGAGATACGTTTTTGTACTCCCAAAAACACACATCTATTTACATTCAAACCATAGCATGGGATTACAATAAATTAAGAGAGATGAAAAAAGAGAGATTGCACCATCTGTTTGGAAAGGAGAAGCGCTAAAGCGTATAAGTTTTGAAAACAGATAATTTTTGAATTATAAAGCAAAGTTACAAGCACTTTCTAATTAATTTTGAATAGTAAATTCAGCGAATTATATAAAAAAAATAAAACATTTTTTTTAAGTTAAAAGTTAACATTCGGCGTACACATACCGCCCGCCATTTTATTGTTAAAAATAAATAATTGATGCGCAGTTATCCTGGCGAAACTTGATGACAAGATTGATGGCAGCTTGGATGGCCTGATCTGTCTGGTGAGATTCAGCCCGAACGTAGTCTGCTGGGCGTTGGGTGCATCGGGGTGCTGAGGCTGGCGAAGACCGGATCTAAGTATCTGGGTGTACACTGCAGCGCCTAAGAGACGTTTGATGGGCTTACTTGATGGCAAATCTAGGCAGTCTGCTAGCTGTAGGTCATGTAGATGAGGCCGGTCGCTGGCAGGACGATGCACTCGAGGCTGATATGACATAATTGTTTTTAACTGCATCATGTCAACGTCGAGCAATAAGGTTATACATCGAGATCCATCGGCAACCCTACCTCTGTTAAGGGCTGTGGCAGGATGGACTTCACATACTTCGTAGATCGACACATAAGCAGGGGCCCGTGGAATCTTTCGCAAGTTATCAAAGTGGTTAGTCAGGAACGAACACTGTGAGCCCTGATCGATCAGTGCATGAATACGATATCTCTGACTGTTGGCTCACACTACGCTAGCCCATGCTGTTCGCAATAATGTTGTCGCAAAAGATGTCGTTTTGCTCACCAAGACGTTGAAAGGCTTGTCGTATCGAATTGGCGCAAAAGCACTAGATAATACTACAGCTACATGGGTGTTTGTCAAAGCGTCAGCGTGAATTGAAGTATGATGCTACGCTCTACAAAAAAAACAAGACTTTTCGGAGTGACAGCTGGAAGCAACGTGCAAACCCAAGCAGTTTCCACACAATTGCTTTTTGACGACAAAATCTCTTCGTTGCGCTGGAGTATTGGCTTTAAAGGCGTAGCTCGTCCAAAGCTGATGACGCAAGGAGCAGCCAGGACATGCTTGCACCGTAAATCCTCATAGTGCTTGGTGTGAGTACATGTCCGTCAAGTGATGCCGCTTTTCATAGATCTTAGCTACGCTTGACATCGTCAGGATGCCTTCCTCGAGAAACGAAGTAAGCTTACTAACTTCAGCAGGCTGTCTTGAAGTTCTAAGAGATCTTTTTAAATCATGACGAGCGGTGGCATCCAGTCTACTGGCAATGATGAAGACAAGAATGTCATCAGAGATGGTAGGCCGTTTAATATTTTTTTACGCCCTCGATGAAGTTCTTGGCCGTTAAACCACTGACGCTCTTCATCGAGATAAAACTCTTTTACAGTGCGTCGACTTGCATGCGTGGAACCTCATAAGCGTCTTTTAGCGCGTTCAAACTCCGTCGGACATTGTCGCCTTCAAAAGCGACATTGCGTTTAGTTTCGGCGTCTCCAGCAGTAATTATTTTAAAATAAAACAATTTTTGATCGTGGTTTCCAACGACAAGCTCAAGGAAACGTCGAAAATAAACAATTTACAAAACTCTGGCCAGAGCTTGTAGTCACTCGTGAAAGTTGGTAATTTGATCTCGGAAAGCATGCATGATAATGATGTTGATGTAGCTGGAAGAGCTTGAGACTACTATGAAGCAGTCAGAAGTGTCGGCACAGAGTACTTCTCAAAAAGCAACAGTACTGGTCAAGTATGACTCCTCGTTCTCGACATATACATCGTCGATGATATGTCTCCTCTAATTTTGTCGTTGTTTAAGTCCCTGTACCAATAATATCGTGGTCTCTTATCTTCTAGAGATAGATTCTTCCCCAATTTTTAATATTCAAACTTGTGTTAACAATATGTTTTCACTATTCATACAAGATTAGTCACCCTTACACAACGACCAAGCTTGTTATCTAAAATATAGATGTAAAATACTAACAAGAAAATGAAATAAATAAAAAAATTACAAAACATTACCCTGAGCTCTTTAAATAGTCTTTTTAACATTAAAATGTTTCGTAGCAATCAATACTACTTTCTCTTCTTTTGGGAAACAGTCTCTCGTATATCCACCACGTTAAAAATCAAATTTTTGGCTTTTATAGAGCACTATTTTGAAAAAAGTTTTTAAGGTGCGCATTATCCTGGAATTTTTTAGGTTTTAGTCTTTGACTAATGTCAAAAACAGCATTAGTAATAAAAACAAGAAGAAGAAAACAAAAAGTTTATCATTATCGTTTTTATATTCAGGTTACTGTCCAACTGTTTCACTTCTTATGTCATCGTAACTTTCAATGCTCTGTGATACAACTCAAAAATCGTTTACGATTGCTTAAATATTTCATCTTATTTTATGTTAAAGTTGTCATTGCTATCATTATTACATGTTTATGGTTCATATGCATTTATGTTGAGTAAAAAAGGTTATATGTATATAACAAATAGCGGCATCAGAGCTGAACGTATAACTGTAGATGATGTTTTCTTTAAACCATCACATTTGTCTGTCTTATTTTTGGAATGTATGCTTGCAGAAAATGATTTCAGAAATTTTTCGCTGTATAGTATTT
This sequence comes from Copidosoma aretas, assembly GCA_030522625.1. Lineage (NCBI taxonomy): Eukaryota > Metazoa > Arthropoda > Insecta > Hymenoptera > Encyrtidae > Copidosoma > Copidosoma aretas. The sequence continues at coordinate 27,640 of JAPYYV010000144.1, read as the reverse complement.
TGTGCTTTTGTAAGTTTGTTAACTTGAGGTTGTTTTTTATTTATTAATAACAAATTTAGATGATTAAATGACCATTCAATACAGTTACAAATTAGGCATTACCGTTGTGAGCGCGATATCCTAACAACATATCCTAATGTAAAGGAACTAATTGATAAAATATTTAACTAATTTACACTTTAAAACCATCCTGAATATTAATGTTGCACATTTAAATCTGGTTGTCACTTACCTGCGATGTGTTATTAGGTGTAGATAATTTAAACTTAAGTTTATTTTTTGCGTGATATAAATGCTTGAATAATCTAAAATATTAAACACAGAGATGGTTCACGTGCAATAACTAACCACTGATTGTCTTTATTTTGCAAATACAAATAGCCTTTAACAATCTGTGATACCGTGAAATACTTTAAGTTATGATAAGTTCAATCATCAACCAGAATATTGAATGCATACAACTAATTAAAAAAAAGATTTTTCAAAGCATGTATTTTGAAAAGTTTTATATATAAAGTAATTTGAATTTTACGTGAACCCCTATCGGTTGGTAATGTCAAAATTTGTTGAACCTAGTATTCAATAAAGGATTTCAAAACCGTGGCTATTACCTTATTTACTTAGATAGTAGCATTTTTTCATTTATTGTCGTTTTCTTTAAAATAAACTGTTGCACACGCTGCGTCGGGGTAACGTTCATTTTGTGACAATACACTATAAAAAGATTTACAAATGCCTTATTAGTCATACTATCTCTCTTATCTCGTGTATATTTTAGCATTCCGGTTTCTTATGCTTATTTCATCTGTATATGTCATTCTTTACAGTTTTGTTAAATCGATACAAATACCTTAGGCGATTTTCCATATAAATTAAAATGCAGACAAGATATGCAGTGACTATACATTTTATAAAAAATGTAATATCTACTTGTCTTTTGTATGATAGATAGATTTATAATTTTAAGCCTCGTTAGAGCGTTGATTTATTTATTATTCTGTAAACAAGGTTGATGTTACAATCCAGAATAAAATAATACCTTGCTACTACCGCTATGAAGTTAGTTATTATAGTATATAGGAAATTGTCTAAATAACCTGCTAAACACTTCGCAATGCCATAACGGAGATCTAGAAATTATACGCCCAATGGAGAGTTTTAGATAACTCATTAGTTTTTAATCCTCTTTTTATTATAGTTTTTTGGTAGTCGTCATCGAAGTTCTTAGGGTAGTTTTTTAAATGATGTACAATAATTGTCATTTTTCGTCTATTAAAATCGATTTAATCGTATGATAACTTTTCAAGTAAATATCAAATATCCATGAGATTGCCTTTCTAAGTTTTGCATTTTATGAAACAAAGTTTAAGTAAGCCGTCAATAGGTGTGCATACTTATGGAATTGTTTCATTGCGAGTCTCTAAATAATGTATAAAACGGTCTTAGTTAAAGCGAGGGATTAAACAAAGGATAAAAATTCTTTGAATATAATTTTTCTTGTCAGGTCATAGTACTTTTCTGTGGAAAAGATGTGTGACCTTTTTTCGTCTTTGTAGCCTCGATTTTGTAATCATAAAACTCATAAACCAGTTGTGATAGCTTGATTTTTTTTCTTATCATTAAATAGAGTTTAAATTTTTAACACTTACACAAGTTATAAGTTTTGTATGAAAGTATTATCATTCGTATAGGTTGTATATGTAACGGAAAGTGAAATGTGCTTTGATAGTAGTTTGACAATTTATTTACATAATTCATTATTTTTGTTGTATCTTAATCCTTACTCGATAAAAATTTGAAGGATTATTTTTTTCACAATTTGAATAGAATCTGATTAACAATGCATCATCGGCTTATTTTACTAGCGTAAAAAGTGTTTGTATGTTATTGACCTCTGTATAAGGAAATAATACTAAGCATCTTATGTCCTTGCAATGTCAATTTGATGATAATGAACTTTATAAGAAATAAAAGAACTTATTAGCCATTTTGTTGCTACCCTTCTTTAGATAGATCTGCTATTTGAACCCTTGTTTAATCGTGCCCTGCTTGTGCTTGCTAGTGTAGTTTTGTAGATCTTTTCATCAATCATTTTCTCGTTGATAGAATAGAGAAATACCTGGGCATTGATCAGTACTAACTGACAAGGGTTGACAGCAGTGCAGCGATACTGTCTCAATCGAATCGTTTTACGAGAGTCGGAGCGCCAGGTTACGTTGATCAGCATGGTAAGGTTAGGTTAGACTTGACATCTAATGGACCATGCTAGTAAATTGCATAGAACCTGGGCAATAAGGCCTGGAAAACTTTTAATCGTGAACTATTAAGTAGACGGAAGGACAGAGAGAAATTAGTCTAATAATAAGAGTAAATAAGAGAAATGTAGTTCCTATCGATAGTGATACTTATTGACAATGTACCAATTCAGCAGCTGCCGTGCTACTTTTTTTTTACTTAGTAAGATTATTATTTCAAGCAGCAAAAAAAATCTTATAAATACTAACTATCTTTTACTCACTTGTGGTAGCGTCAAAGTTTTGTGATCATAACCTGGAAAATTAGAATTTTAGACGTGGCTTGAAGTTAAAACGTTCGTAGTTAAATTTACATAAAATTATAATAATCAGCATAATAATGATTATAATAATTAGTATTATTACTAATAATAATATCATCATTGATTTTGACAATAAATATTGAATAAAATAGACGAGGGCCGACAATGACAAGCTCAATCGTTTGAGGCAAAAGTAGCACCTGAGTGACTAAAAAGGCTGTGCCGGTTCTGGATTGTCCGTTAGCGTAGCTGCCTTTTTGGTGAACGCCCTGTACTTAATCTCTTCATTTTTTCTTACTAAATGGAAATGGTTAGAGAGTCAAAGTACCTCGTAAATATGTGGTTTCGTACCGTTGAACGTAGAGCTGGCTAAATCGGCTCTACAACGGTGGTTGCGATCACCTTCTTTGTAGTGATAAAGTTTAACCTTTAGAGGTAGTCATCGGGATTCTCTCTACCTCTTTTAAAAACGTCGTGCCAAACATTGATCTGACTACGATGGCTTTCTTCATCTTTTATACTCTTGCGATAATCATACCGTCTTTATTTTACTGAACATTCCTTGCATCTATAAATGATTTTTATGCATTGGTAAAAATTTGACTTGATAGGAAGCCTAAACCATACTTCCCAAGTTTAAAAGTCCAACTTTATACTATAATATTCTAAATACAATAAAGTACAGCTATCGAAAATTTGAAGCATGCAAATATAGTTAAGTTGAAAATATATATCTAAAGGTTCAACAGCATAAAATAGTACATTTTCTACCTAGGGCAGAAAATACGACTACCGCGCCCGAAGGGTTGTTGTATATTTCTGCCCGAGGTGAGGAGAACATTTTTTGTACTGAGGGCAGAAAGTGCAAATTTCTGCCCGTGGGCGTATTTTCGGCTCTCCTAATCACTTCCGGCCCTAGGCAGAAAGAAATTTGTGCAGCAGCTGGTTCTGTTGATTTGCATATCCGACAAGGGCCAAAGTCTTAAAAGTACCCTCTGGAATGCAGATTTGAATACCGTAACGAGTGTGTTATAGAGAGCAAGGGTGATCTTCTAAAGCCAAAAGGTGAAAGCAATGGTTCAGAAGTTATCTAGCTCGTGCTCGTTAGTGTGGTATCATGGATTCCTCTGTCGAGCTGCTAGGACTGCAGATACTACCAAGCGTGCACACACATTATTCTAGAGCGGAGATTGAATTATTAAATGCAGTGCCATGTTTTAAAGTTGGTCAATAAATTTATATAAAATAATAATATTGAGCATAATAACAGTACCAAATATGTAAGTGATTAATAACCTAATTTAAAGTAGGCCTGACGGTAGCAGTATTGAATGTACAAATAATTTCTCTATTTAAAATTTATATAAATGATTAAAAAATGTGTAACATTTTACAAGTATAAGCTTGAAATTTAACCGTGATAGATGAAGCAATTGACATTTATGTATATGTACAGACTTAGCATTACCGGAATCACTAACTGTAGTATGTTCGAAAATGATGCATTCCTCATCTCACCCCCCCCCCCCTCCTTTACCTACCAAAATACAGAGACAATAGTTTAACGTATTTATTATATAGAGATTACTAAAATAGTAGTCGTAATCGACTATAATTATAAAAATGCCAATAAATACAGAAAAAGAATTTTTAATGTTGCTATAACTTTTTGAAATCCTTGACGATGTTGGTTCTACTACCTGACCCCTTCATTTATATTTTAGCTTTTAATATAGAAAAAACGTACGAACGGACACAAATATGCAGGTACCAAAGTTTTTAGAAGGTAAAAGGTGAAAAAAGCGAAGCTCAAAGAGATCATTTACGGTATTATACAATCATAAAACTAAAAGTTTAGATTAAATTAAGCTGGAAATATACCGAAACAAATGTATTAATGCTACAATTCAGACAAATAAATTGACAACTACATTAAACAGACATCTAAAAAAAAAGCCGTTAATGTTAAGATGAGATGTAAATGCAAGATCAAAATAAGGGCACAGAGATACTGACATCAAGGAAGAAGCTTTAAGATGAAAAATAGAAGTTGTAGGGATCAACTGACATAACTTCAGCTAATTAAGAGATACAAAAAAAAGCTATTATAGACCAAACAAATCAAATGCTCAAAAGTCGAAGCTTTGTTATGCAGGCAGAAGATAAACGGTTCTCTAAAGAGGAAAAAAACAGAATACTACAGGTCAGAGCCAAAAAAATCTTATATAAATGTTGCTCTCAACGATAAAACAAAAGTTTACTGTCATAGTCACAGTATTGAAAAGTATCGAAAGAAAACAATAATTTGCACACCTTGTGTAAAATCATTAGTATTCAGCATATTAAGAATTAAACATATGATTATACGAAATTATACTGAAAAATATAACATTGTACACACACTTGTGTCAAGAATAAAAAGGTATCGATATACGATAGAGAAAAAGAAATCAGTACGTAAAGGTAAACAGCAAAAATTACGGTTACTAGACCAATAAACTTTAAAAGTAATATTAATTATGAGGCGTAGAAGCCAAAAATCATTTCCTAAATAGACTATACAGAAATAAGAAACAATTTAGATAATAAGACAAGCCTAAAGTAGTTTTTATTAGGCCAATGATAACATACAACTAAAACATACAAAAAAATGTAAGCAGTCGTGAGACTGCCAAAAGAAGCAATGCTTTTACAGAAAAAGGAAAATTATAAGCTACAAGATACATAGCTTTTTTATAAATATATAATATACATCACAAATCGCATCGCTTAATCATAAATACATAATTTGTACACTTATTCTGAGCACTACCGTGCTCAGCCAAACGTTACGATACGTCTTTTTACTGGTTTTGTTTGTCAACCTTCAGTTTTCAGGCACCGCATAAGGGTATGACTTTTAAAACATACTGTTTTTTAAGTAATAGTTATCCTATTTCAAAAATTTCATGGCCTTAAAGTGAAGCCTCGAATGGAATAAGCTGTTTAGTACGACGTAGCTAACACTTGATTAATCGCTACCTTTAAAGAGAGCAAATTTCAAATTTAATACACAATTTAGATGATTCCAAATTTATTATTAAGTGATAATTATAATTAATCAAGCATCAAAATATTTAGCATACAGCTGCTATCTTATGCGTATTATCTTATGATATAAGCTTGATTGGTACGTGACCTTTCTATTCCCTGTGTGATTGGTCGAGACTAACCAAGAGTGGGTGAATTTAAAAATTCAATAATAGTTAATAAAAAAGACCAAGTTAAAATTATAAAAATTAACTTTAAAAACCATAAAAATAACTGTTTATCGAACATTGGGGGTTAGCGTGTGAAACGCGTCGGGTCGGTGCTCCCTAGTATTCCTTATTTTTTAATAATATGTTTGACAATTAAAATAATGTTAATGTAATTTATACTTTAAAGATATATTTAAGTGCGGAATCCACGGTATTGTTAGGAGTAAAAATATTGTAATTGCTAACTAATCCATGGGCGAAGGAAATGTTATTTTCTCCTGCCTGAAACTTGTAAAAATTACTATCTTGGGCCTTACTCACGTTACTAGATAAAGTACTACTTACTTACCTATAAGATAGAGTACATTTTGGTCAAGTAAATTAGACACATTTGCATTTATTTTCTACACATGCGAAGATTTTCAAAACCTTTGCTCATAACTGGAGTCGATATGCTCCGATACAACTGCCACCTCAAAAAAGCGTAAAAGTTGTTTTTGGCCTCACATGTTATCTATTCAATGTACGGGTATCAACCTTTTTAAAAAAGTACTGTATATTGCATGATATGATCAATTTCAAATTCATAACCGTCTAACAAACATTTTTGGACGATTAGTTTGTAAATAGAATCCATTTCGAACTTGCTTATTTAGGGTCTGTTTGAAGCCCTTTTATGTAGCGTGAGTTACTGCAGTACAGCTACAATAAATAAAACAACGTCATGGCAACGAGCTGGACGTGACTGTGTAGTGAAGCCGTAGGTCTGCTTCTGGCTTAAGGTGGTTCTATAACTCCTAAACACCTGATAGGAGGTGGTTAGACGAAGACTGCTGGGACAATCATAATCACAATTGGAATCTTGCATAAACAATTCTATTTGGTCCATCAGTTAGATTATTTTAAAAATTTCACACATATTTTTTTTTTTAAATTAACAAAAAATGGCAGAGATATTGTGCATTATGTTTATCGGTAAGGGCCAATGATGTCTTAACGACATACGATTTTCATGTCCTTATGACATATTTTACCCCGACTTTACAACTTTGACGTGATCTATCTCCGTCATTTTTTGTTAATATTAAAAAAGAAAAAGTAGGTGTTAGATATATTTCGATAATCCATCTGGCGGACCAAGTAAAATTTTTGAGTGAAAATTGCAACCTACTACTCATGGGGTAGGTTTGCCTCCTCAGTAAGCTCATTCCTTGACCTAGTACATACTATCAACCATACATAGTGATGTCTGTGTATCACAATAAAGCTGCTTGTATACTACCCACGGTATTTTTATATTTTGACAAAATTATAGCTGCCACTAAGGCCCATATTTTTTATAGTGCAGATTAAAATGAGAGTCCCTACTATCCCGTTCCTTGGTATTTCTTACAGTGCGCTTATGTAGTATGTGATCTTGAAATTTGAACCGATTTCCATTGTGTTTTTTACGATTGACCTAGTAAGAAATACGATATTTTTCTGCATCATAAAGTGAGTAATTGCAATCAATTAGACAGTTAATTGAAGACTTTATAGAAACTGAAGAAAAATGAAGAAAAATAACAAGTTAAAGCGAAACAAAAAAATATTTTGTGACAATGTAGAGATTTGTCTGCGACTATCTAGAAAAAAAGTAGAAAATAGGCAACGACAAACTAAAGTCTTTTATTAGAAAATTAAAAGAAACCACGGATCTTACTTTGCGGGAAACTAAAGACGAAGTGGCTACGGGACAAACTGAAGAGTCTTTTGCGATGCATGAATTATTATACTTCCGTACTTCAAATAATAAATTAATTTAATCGAATAATTAGAACTGAATATATATTCAAGTACAAAATGTAATTTTTTTTTCATGAAATGAAATATTACGCAAATTTCGATGAATCATTATACTACCATAATAAAATTAATTATAAATGATCGAAAAATGAAGGTGTAAGGCTATAAGCAAGGTTAAAATTTATTAAAAGATATAAAACTGAATGCTACGGAAATATATCAAGGATTCGATAAGAATTAGAATTTTTATATGGTACAAAATATGTGTTTATTCATTTGATAATAAATAGGTTTAAAAAAAAATTGAGCATCATGCACGTCAATCAGTTTCTTCTTACAGACATAAATTTAATTTTGTAAAATTAATTTTAATGAAAGCAATGTATAAATTAATAAGACTTCGACGAACAGTTGTGGCGTAGAAAAATCTATTTATTTCTGTCGAAATTTCTACTGCTTAGAAATAATTTCCGGCGGTCATCAGGAGCATGCCGACGGCTTACGATGTAAATTTACTATAAATTACCTACATATTTACATCTTAAGCGGTCAACCTGTTCCTGATGAGGGCCAGGAATTATTTCCAAATGGCTTAAATGTCGACAGAAATGAAATACTTGTTTGACAGCACATCCATTTCTCATCATTCTGAAATCATATATTTTAAGTATGTAAAGGAACGTTGTATTTAATATTTTAAATTGCATAACATTACCTTGTTTTGCCCTAAAAAAGTCTCTTCATTGGAAACTGCTCGATCGCTAAAAATTTATAACACAAATTAATCTACAATAGCGTTTAAAAGCAGATGAATGATATTTTGTTCAAAGTGATTCATATACTAACTTACGCACTTACACACTCTCTAATCATTGTTTATATATCTTTCTTTTACAACATTTATTTCGTAGAATATCGCATAATATTCTAGATTTTTAACGTAATATATACTTTAACCACGTTGAGCAACAGAACAATTGACTTTCTTATAAAAATTAATTTGGGGAACTCAATGAATATAAGACAAAGTAAAAAGCGCCCCTAATTAATTCCGACAAAGCTTCCTACATAATTTTCAGATTTTTTTTAGGTTTTCTGCTCTTAAGGTTAAATAGGACTAGACAGCCGTACCTGCATGGTGCTCTGCTGATTCAGAGTACCGAATTACAATCAACTTAAAAGCTCTGAAGGAGTTTTCATGAAAGAATTTGGAAAGACTTAGGGTTGTTCCCCAGGGTCCTTGAATAGTTACAACATTCGTGAAAACTTGCTACGATTTTTTGTTTACTTAGAAAATAGTATAATCTCATTAGTTGCGAAATTCATAACTTCAATCGACAAAAGTCTACTATAAATTTTCGAAAATCCAGATTCTTCCTGTGTCATATTACTGACTTGTGTGTTAAAACATGCATCTAAAGTTATGAATCATCATATGCATCAGAAAAAATTTTAGATACCGTTTTGTAAGAATGTTTCGAGCCGTACCGTAAATTGCCAAGGTTTTTTCAGCACATTGTTGTTTACATATTAAAAATTATTATTAAAATATGGGGTCTCAAAATGCTATGCTTCTTAAAACTAGATGAGATCTGTTTTGACTACCTGTCTATTAACATTTTATCGTTGAAATCATGTTTTCTTAAGGAAATAAGTAAAAAAAATTTGATACGCGTGTATTTTTCTATGTGTAGCATATTTTTCTGCTTTTTTCGCTTAAAAAAACGTGATTTGCAACAATAAAATGACACCAGTTATGTAATAAAAAGAAACCTTATTTATTTATAATGAGAAAAGCACTCTATGGTCTTATGATTCGAGGATAGTTTTAACGATATAACCAACAATGCGATGAGCTAGCCTCAAAAATTCACAGTACGGCTCGAACAATTTTTACAAAATTGCAATCTTTTAATGCATATTACAATCTAAAATTTTGTATGCAAATTTTTTGGATATAAATAGGTAATGTTACACTGAAAAAAGTTCAATTTTCAAAAATCCGTAGTAGACTTTTGTTCATTAAATTTATACATTCCATAACTAATCAGGTTATTGCGTTTTCTGAGTAGTAAAAAAAAAAATACCAAGTTTTTCAGAACACCATAGAAATCTCAGGACTCTGGGGAACATCCCTGAACTTTTATCATTCCAACAATAAAAACTATTTAAATGCTAGTGAGTTGATTGTAACTTGGTACATTGGATCAGCTAAGCGACATACAGTGGGCCAAAAAGCGAGATAAATGCTCAAAACTCGTGCGTTCGATGAATTTTCAACCTTAAAAATCGATTGTGCCTTTTTTTGTTTGTTAGATGATTACGTTTGAGAATCCTAATCCCGCGAATAGTTATCAATATGCTATATATGCGTATTTATTCGATCAATTCTACAAGAATCGCAACTTTTTTACTGAGAAAAAAAAAATGAAATAAAATTAATGTTTCCTCAATAAAACTCCAGTAAGCTACTTCCTTACATCTAAAATGATAAACAAAAACTTATATCACTTATAAATTTTTTTTCACAAATTCCCAAAAAAAAATTCTTATTTTACTTTAGAAGAGATACTACTGTATTTTTGTACAAATTTTGAGCAAACAATTCAAAAATAAATTTTACTAAAAGGTGCTCCATTTTTGTGTGAAAAATTCAAAAAGATAAGAAACAACATAACAGATGGAACGTTACTTTTCTCATTTTATGATTTATATTTGATCAATTGGAACTTTTAAACAATCGTCCCTAAGATATAAATGTATGCGCAAGCACACAGTCACACTCACACACACACACACACACACATACACACCCACACACACACCCACACACACACACACACACACTTATATATATGTATAAAAAATATTTATACAAACATACGCCTTTATATGTGGTCGTACATATTTTTACGTACATATGACAATTTCTGATAGTGTTCATGGGAGGGCTGTTTTCATTGCAAGGTAAGGCGAGCCCAAGGCAAGAGCGGTAATTGGGAGAAGAAAAATAAGTCAAATAAGCAAGTTACTTTTATTTGCGTTGATATATTGACAATTACGTAGGTGTATGTACAGTAGTTTACTAAGTAAAGCGTTCAGCTCAGCGGCGGTGTGCAAGCTGACTCTCGTCCTACGCAGAGCATTATTCGTTAAAACCTCTTTGTAGTGGGCCAATGAATTAAAAGTTATATTAGACAAAGACAGCAAGAACACTAAGAAAGATAAACTTTGGTAACAGTGAATAAGCAGTAGCATTGTTAGAGATGTATAAAATTCGGCATAATCTTTCAGGTATTACAAATGTACAAGTATATGAGTAACATATGACTCAGAGTATAAATATAAACATTACGCAACAGTTTCATAGACACAATTTCAATAGCTAAAGTCTCCGCCTGCCATAGCAAAAAATAAGGTTGAAAACCAAACATGCTGCCTATTATGATCGAGCGTGGTGAGAGTGGATTATATGGCACTGAAACACTGCTTGCACTATGTAGGCACTTTTTTTTTAACACTAGGACTAACAGTCAATGTATTGCGGCATAAACATGCAGCAAACCAGAAAGCGTCCAGCCGAAGATGGTGCGCTGGGCCATCGGCGTCCCCGGCAAACCGATGCGTAGACCTTCTTGAAAAACATGGGGAAGCACGTCCGCACCCAGCAGCAAGTCGATCTCCGAGGGGCTCTCATGAATGTCGTCAGCCAAATTCAAACCTTGCAGGTATTGTAAGTCCCTTGATAGCTTATGCACTTCTGCCCTGTATCAGCTGATGAGAATATAATTAGTGCATCAACTGTAAGCTTCTCGTTCTCGTTGACGACCGAAGCAATAGTAGCTCGATCTTGTCCATGTACCTGCTTACCTTTAGCGCCACCGACACCAGTTACTTCTCGGCTTATTTTATTCCAAGGAAGCGAAAGCCTTTTTAGTAAGCTTTTAGTCACGAATAACTGCTGCGAGTTGTTATCAAGCATTGCACGTGCCATGTACGTCCATCAGGCCCTTGCGTCCTGCCTAGTGCAGTAGGTAAAAGTTTACTATTTACTGACGAAGCAAGCAAGTGGCAGGAGATACGGCTGCCCTTCGCGGGAGCAGCAGGCCAAGCGTCTGTTGCTAGATGCACCGAAGATACAGCGTTCTCGTGCAGTACAGTGTGATGATTGTCGTTGCAGGTCATGCAGCGCTTGTCTCATCTGCCACTTGCAAGGTCGTTTGCGCCAAGGCAACTGGAGCACAGACCTCTTGCTTTTACGATCTGCTTGCATTCTTGCGTTCACTTGGCCTTGAACTTAGCACATCGCAGAATAAAGTGCTTTCCCTGGCATAAGCGATACTTTTCCGGAATGCTTGCATATATAAAGATCGAGCTGCTAGCTCCTTTGTCTCTCTTGCAGTTTGGCTTCTCTGCTAAAGAGGCAACGATCTCAAGCATTGAAATTTGTTGCTCAATGAAGAGCATAAGCGTAGCAAAGGTAGGTGGCTCGGTGGTACTGCTTAGCGAGGAGTCCCACTCTTGGAATGCACGAGCGTCGAGCTTCCGAACAGCGACCACCAGGTCGTCACACTGAGCAGTAGGGTGATTTAGCTGTTAAATAGCAGCCAAGGCATCAACAGTGTCACTGATCAATGCCTTGAGCTCGGCTGTAGATTCTAACATGGCAGCTGGCACGGGCAAAAGATTCCGAGGTAATGCTGCAACCAGGCGCCGAGTGTTGGTGTTGTGATTTTCGAGCATCTTCCATGCAACCTCAAAATTTTCATCGATGAAGTGCACTGTTCTTAGCATCTTGGATGTCTCATCATTAACGTATGTTTAGCTGTTACAGTTTTTAAAAATTGCTGATACAAGGCTCGTGTAATGCGATGACAGCAAGCAAATCACAAAATTCAAGCCAGTCACAGAATTTGCCAGAAAATAAAGGCACTAGGACAACAGGCGAATTTCTTGACGTTACAGGCACAGCGCCTGGAGTAGACACTGGCTGTGTCTCTGGCAGTAACTTTTGCAATTCGGTAGCAATGCTTGACGCAGATTTTAAGTAGCCTTCTTTCGCAAGCCCATAACAGTCCGTTTTAAGATAATTGATCTCCTTTGGATCTTCAGGGCACGGAGAAAGAATCGAAAAATGGTTTCGCATAGATTCGTCCCAATTTAGGCACGATTGGTCGAGGCGATGCGGTATCACTTGGCACGTAAGATTGTACTGTCCAAAATCGAGCAGATTCTCGTGCACTCGAGAAATCCTGCCGAACAACTCGTGATGTCGCATTCCAAATGGATCAAGTGTAAGTGCCATTGCTTTAGCCAGTGGCAGGGATGTAAGTATGAGAGGAGACGAAACTATACAACGAAAACCCGTCCGCCGTAGCGAATCCAAGGCGTAAGTATTATACGGCACACACAACACTTAGACCTGCAATCAGTCACTAACTGGCACTTGCGGCTCGATCCCGAAGCTGCTTCGTCTTTTTATTGGTCCGAGGAACCACGTTCTGCTGCCAAAATGTTCGTGAAAAGGCCGTTTTTGCTGCGAGCTAGATCCAGCCCAAGTCAAGTGCGGTAATCAGAAAAGGAATGATAAGTCAAATGAACAATTTTAGCTGATTTATTACAATTTGCGCTGATATATTTAAAATAGTGTAGGTGTGTGTACAGTACCTTTTGTAATGAAGGGTTTAGCTCTGCAGCTGTGCACGGACTGACTTTCGTGCTACACAGAGCATTATTTGTTAAACCTCTTCATAATTATAAAATTCGGCATAATCTCTGAGGTATTACTAATATACAAGTTGATAAGCAACATATGAATCAGAGTAAAAGTATAAATATTACGTGACAGTTTCAACGACACAATTGATATTGCTAGTTGTCGCATGCCATAGCATACAATAAGGTTAAAAATCGAACAGATAGCAGTAGCTTAAACTTTGTAAATTATTCTGTGTACGTGACACTATTTCAGCTTTAACACCCCCGAATAATTCATCAACAATTATATTACATTAACTTAAGTATGTAGAATATATATACATATAGATGATTAAATTCGTTATTAGTTGGGTTATTAAAGTAATAAATATTTATTTTGCTGTAGAATAAGATATTGATTCTGAAAAAACCGGGCCACTTTCCATTTTGTATGTATATTACATTGGAAATCGCTTTCAAGCGAGTAACTTAGTGTCACAGTCGCTTTATTTAAGTTTTCTATGTGCTGCGGTAGTGCATTGATCGACTACCTGTACACCTACACAAACCCACTCGCATTTGTATATTCTCGTGGCTACAGGCACTTCTCAGTGGTTTTGTGCTGCAGATTACTTTTCGTCTCACGGGAACGGCTGCTTAGCTTGTCAGTACACACTGTGCTGCGGTAATGCATGAGTCAACTACCCGATTACTTACAGAAACCAACTTCAGTGTGTGTACTACCGTGATCAAAGACAATTTTCTGCATTTGGGTGCTGCGGATAATTGTACTTTCTATTAGTTTTCTGCTGTTGTAGTACATCAGTCGACTATCAACAACTTTGCACGAATCTCAATCACGTTGCTTATTTTCGACACTTTGCTGTAGCTGTGTCCGGGGATCATTATTTTTGTCTAGAATGCTGTGTAACAGTAGTGCGTCTGCAAGCAACTATCTACATACACCCACACACGTGCCAGCACATACCCTAACAGCGTTTGTATAGTCGTCGTGATTGCAGACTCCTTTTTGTGGATGTGGGCTGCAGATCATTTTTGTGCTATTTTATCTGTCATACCACATTCTATAATTTTCGGTTTTTCATCCGAACTCGCAACATGCGTCTTTTTAATTTTTATTTGGTGGCATTTGTCTTGCTCTCTTACAGTGTAAGACGTTTTTACACACATACACAAGAACGTGTAGACCCATGTCGGCTAAATCAGCTATTTATAAAAGCCTCTGCATGTATACTCGAAATTCTTAAGCCTTTATCACATCATATTTGCTGTTTATTTGTGTTCTCTATTATCATCAAAGTTTTATAGTGTGCCATGGCAGCAAGTCTCTCAGTTCCTGTTAGCTTACAAACGCAAACCTTGTTTTACGGAATGACATGAATATCAGCTTTGGTCTTTGGTAGATGTATTATGCGAGGCTTTTGTATTTGAATCTCAAAACTTCAGCTGGTTTTGTTGGACATTACCAGATCACGAGGAAAACATAAATTTGATCATATTTCTTATCGAATGTACTTTGCAGAAACCATATTTTTTAAGCAGCAGACAACTGAACCAGTAACTGAACCAGAGACAGTTTTGGTTTTACAAGCTGTAAGAGATAGCTTCAGTTCATGCTGAGAGATGGATTACCATCCTTAAGACGTTGGCTCGTAGAAGTCTCTACTGAAACATTTTCAAAAGCAATGGTTTGATTAAACGTTCTCTGCCATCAGACTGACCATTAATCTTTCCATCAAGGAAATCTGTTTGCAGTACATATGGTGTAACAGGAAACATTGTGTATGCAACTAAAACTTTGAACATTTAACCAAAACTACAACTACATTTGTGAAACATCGGGTCAGCTTTCGTGAATAGTCAGATCATTACAGAGTTCACTGAATTTCATTTGCGTATCTTTCAATTAAATAACTCTAAGACTTAAAACCTGCATTTGTTAAATTATGATATGTCTCGATTTTTTACTTTACACTTGTCATGCTGGTTTCCATGCGACAATCAGCCTAGCATATACTCTCTTTCGTAAACAGGTATACCTAACCTGTAACTTATATTTTTCCATGAAATATAAATTTACGTTTTTTTGATACTATACTGCGTCATCGGAAAGAGTTTGTACAGTTGAAACTGTACTATTTTGGTACATGGACGAGAGAGAGAGAGAGAGAGAGAGAGAGAGAAAAGACAGCAAGAGTGTGTGTGTGTGTGCCGCCCTTCTTTTCCTTCTTCTCCCAAGCGTTCGGGCTCGTTTGAGAGCCGAGAGTGATATACTTACCTTCAAAATGTCACTGCATCTGATCTAGTGTTTTTAGAACAACAGGTCTCAAGTAAAATGCTTTTCTCTGTTGGTGCAACTCTTGTCAGACTCGGCTTCAATAGCGAGTGAACATCTTGTTTTTATCAAGCGTCTTTATGGCTTAAAGAACACCCAGGAAGCTGTTTTTCCGTAAACTTTGTTCATGTTGCTCTCTTTTTCTCTCTATTTGATCCCACGTTGGGTAAGCCGCTGTTGTTTTTATTTCACTAAGCAAAATAATATGGGTGTATTTACGATTGAATCTAAAGGCATTTTATCATATAACATAGGCTTACTCTAAACATTTAGTGCTCAACAGAATAATACGTCTCCATTTACTTTTTTTACTGGGTTTAATATTTTCTTATAGTATTTAAAGAAAAACCTATGTCCTTTTCCGTATCAGAATACTCTGCTTGGAAATGAATCAGAATGCTATGCTTGTGTCTTCGTCTGCAAGTTTTACTTGACATGCAGAAATGACTATGTTATACACAAAATGTTACAATGAGGTTATGATATATCAGTCATTTAAGGTGATATGACCTGTATGATGAAACCGAAACTTTTGTTATAAAATATTTCTATTGATTTGAAAATAATTTTGGCTATAGTATTTTGTCTCAATTGGTTTGAAATACTGTGGATTCGGTTGATAATACCTATCACGGCAGATAAATCGTTAAACAGAAATCAGTTAAACTTTTTGTTCTATGAAAAAGCCATTGTAGCTTGTTAAGTGAAATCTGGACATAAAAATACAGCAGTTTCATCCTGCAGAATATTCTGCAAGTATTGCGATCGTTATTCTTTCATGTTTTTCTGCAGAATTATCTAATAGGAGCTTGAGACCAAACATGCTCTAGGTATGCATTTTTGTTGGCTATTATCTGAGTAAATCTCAAGATTAGTATGAAAAAAATATTACTGCATACGTATAATGATCTTATTTTTTTACGGAAGGTACATTAGAGAATTCCCCCACGACGATCCTGAAAATGATCTTAAAGTTATTTAAACTCACTATAACATTGTACTTCTACTTAACATTTTAAAAGTAAATAACAATCGTTGGTAATCTAGTCCTTAGGATGAAAAAATTTCGAAATATTAATCAGATCTGTGATTCTCGCATACACTTTCTTTCTTGTTCGAAAAGCATGTAAATAACTGCGTGTCACTATTGCTTAAGAAAATCATTTTTAAACGTCTTTTAGAAATGAGCTCTGCAGTAAAGTTTGAATAAATAACCTGATGTGATGATAAACAAAACGTTATAATGATGTAAAAAAATTTTTCAACAATCATATGCTTATTAAAAGATCTACCTATAGCAGTCTCATTAATGATTAGTTATAGATATATTAGCTGATACAGGATATTATCTCATCTATGGTATTTTGAAAGGAACATTCGTTGGTTGTTCATGTTAAATTAAATATTTTCATCGTGTATTTCGTAAATTTTACAGAAAACTTCTTTTAATTGTAGTAATTCGGAATTTTTTCTGTTCTAGGGGGCCATTATGTATTGTTACGTTCCAAAATGCTAATTCAGAAATATCATATAAATTTAACAATATGTTCGTTTGATTTAAAGGCAGCTTAATCTGGAACTTCTGAGCTCTATTCAAGAAATAAGTAATGATAATTGTAACATGATTTTGTCACAAAAATTAACAGTTTATTTTATATGTCTGTCGGTGATTGCTAGAAGTATGATGGTTGAAGGTCAAATAAATCAACAATGTCCCACCCTTATTGAAATTTATCCTTGCACATGTAGCATTAAAAAAAATGGTTTGGATGTTATTTGTGAATTTACGGATTTTAGCAACATCAGTAAAGCTATGGACAGCCTAAAAAAGCGTCAAAGTTCAGTTATTTTCTATCTAAAATTACGACACAACAGTATGCCTAAGCTTCCAGGATTTGTTTTCTTAGGCTTAGATATACATCATCTTACTATACATAATAGCAGTCTTGCTGTTATTGAAGAAGCGTCTTTGTCTTCCATTGGTAAGTAACCTCTTATATCGTATTTCCACTTAAAATAACCGCAAGACGATAAATTGTTCAAGCCTTCCTAATAATAACTTCTTTATAGATGAAAACATGACAAGATGTTATTTACGATAGTTTTCTTAGCCTTGAAAGATATAATTTGTAGTATATGCAGAACATATTAACAAAAAATTATCGTCAGTTCCAAATTTTTTTTACATATATGACTGTCCGTACCTTTTGCTTGTATATGCTATACATTTACTTAGATGAAAACTGATAGTACTAAGATTACTAAGAGACACATTTTTATTTTGTACTTGAATACATGGAATAAAATATTTTGTTCGTATTGGTCGATTCTTGTGATCAATAAAACTTATACTAGCCTTCAGTATTTTAACATCTCAAAAAAAACTACATGTATGCTCTGTTTTTGGCTGTTCTAAACTTTTTTGTTTTTCATGATTTTGTAAGTTTTAGCTACATTCTGAAGTAACATATTGTATGATTTACAATCGGGAAACTACTTTTGTATGCTATCTCAAGCAACAGTTTTTGATACGCAAAAGAGGGTTATTTACGTTTAATATTTGAACTTTTTGACATCAGGAAAGTACGCGCTTGTACATAAAAAGTATTAAAATGTTATGTCTGTGATTTATAGGGCTAATATATTATTTTAGCTTATTTATGTAAAAGCTTGTAATTTAGTAAAAAGAACAAAATGCGGAGAACTCCATACACATTGCTGAATTATGAGCTGCTTGTTATCATTTAACTTTATTTTACTTCCAACAAAAGGTTGGAAAGTTGTGGACTGGGTCACTTGCTTCTTTACAGGCTGGAGGATAAGCAGTTATCCAACTACTCTTTATTATTCACTTATCTATTTACCAGAAAGCAGAAAATAATATCTATGTATATATATATATATATCTTACTATATATGTAGTGATGAGGAAGAAATTATTTTGGCCCCTGCCCACCCCCTCTCTCCGCCCACTCAGCTCCCCTCAATTCACGGGTGAATTCGTTATATTTTTACGTGATTTGCATGATCGTCAATTGTTTGTAGCCCCCTTATCCTCCTTCACCTACTCCTCACCCCCTTCTTACCCCCTCCTCACTCCTCAAAAATTCGATCGTTTCCTCCGTGATTTAACGTGAAATATGATTTTTCCAATTTTTCAGTGCCCCCCACCGCCCCTTACCGCCTTTTCACTCCTCCAGAGCTTATAAATTTTTCAGCGTTCCACCAGCCCACCCTCAAGAACTTAGAAAATTTTAAGGTGTTCACCAGCCTCCTCTCAAAAATTTAAAAAATTTTCAGGTTTAGACCACTCCCCCTTAAAAGCTCATACATTTTTTACACTAAAACTAGAATCCCTTATCTTAAACATAAAAATTTATCATCAATTATTATGTAGTCAGCCAGTTAAATAATTTTATTTTGATGAATTTTTAAACAATTATCATACAATTTAAAATAACATATAAATTTAAAAATTTGAGCAATTATTATTTAAATGATTTTTTCACTCAATCTTGTAGTAATCATTTAGGAGCGCTTTTTTTATAGTGGTCTCCTCATTTGTCTTGGTAGCATAAGCATTATACAAGCTTGAATAAACTTAAGTTATTGTACGACCAACATTACTTTATAGCTTTTTTCCACCACTCTAATGATACCAAGATAAGTAGGCCTACTCCAATTTTTTATCCCGATTTAAATTAAAGAAAATTTCTTACGAATTTTATCATAAAGAATAATAGATAATTAGCAATAAAATATTTAATTACAATCATAAAAATTTCTTCCTGAACTATATTGTCAATACTATTGTTATTATTTAAGTACAATCTTATAAATATTTTATTTGGCCCTTTGCATCTGGACAATGCTACACATAATTGTCTATGAGAAAGTAACGGCTTATTCAAGTAAAGACCTATTTTATCTAAACTCTGACCCTAAGATTTTTTTATAGTCATTGCAAATGCTAATACTATTGGAAGTTGATTTCTGTATAAATGAAAATTTTTAGAAATATTGTTTCTAGAACATAATGTTATTCTAGGAAAAACAACTTTATTTCCAATTTTTTCACCTGTAATAATTTCAACTTTAATGTTAAACTTGAATAATTTAGTTATTTTTCATCGCGTGCCATTACAAAGTGCATCATTAATATTTAAATTTCTTATCAACATAACGATTATTCCTATTTTTAAATATAGTTCATGCAGGGGAAGATCTTCTAGAATTTTATTCAACACTTCTGTGGGAAAGTTAATATAAATATCATCATCAGACTTATCGATTTCTTTGTATGTTGCTTTGTCAATACTGTAATACGTTACTTTGTTTCCTTTTATATGATTTAAAATTTTATTATTTAAAAAAATGATGTATTCATTATTAGTAGTTAATATAGCACAAATCATACTTAAATTTTAATTTCTTCCATATATTTTTGAGCAACGTCTGATGTTATCCAATTATCTGGAAAATTAAATTTTTTGATCATTCTGTTTCCAATATTTAACTACATATTACTACAGCTCACGGAAAACTAAGAATTCACTTGAACCTCTGTTCACCGATTATCTCTATATTTTCTTGTACATTTAAGCCTAACGGATGCTTGTATTTACTTTAACAGCTCCTTATTGCTTATTTCCGAGAATATCTCGTATCGCCTTTCCCAATAAGTAATAAGCAGGTGTGATTTGAAATTAGCTGTTACTTTCCTATTACGTATTAAATTTATAGGCGTGCTTTATATCCTATTAAGATTTTTCTCCGTCCTCCTCATGACCAATCAAGCCTTTTTCAAGACCAAGACAAGGCTACTTACAGTTTGATCTTGTCTTGATCTTGAAAAATTGTCAAAATTATAGTCTTCTCTTGGTCTTGTCTTGAAATCAAGACAAGACCAAGACCAAGGCCAGTATTGAGGCTTGCAATGCTCTACATATTAGAGAAATTTTCATCAATTTATCGAATATTCGTATTTAAATGAAAAGTTTTGAATAATCTTAATAAATATGATGATTTTATTGTTTCTTTAAATATTATGCTTCTATTACTATTTTTGAAAACTGGTAAAATTTGACGGAAATCTCCTCCTAACATTATTAATTTTCCTCCGAAACGATTGTCATTGTTACATAAATCTCTTAAAGCTTTGTCAAAAATTTCTAATGCTTTCTTTGGTAACATTGACGCTTTGTCCCATATAATTATATCCACTTCTCATAACGTTTTTTGAACTAAATTAAATTTTAAAAACGAATTTTTAATATCATTCAAATCCAAGAGTCATTTAAAAGATATTTAACTTGTTATACCTTTTAAAAGCAGAATTAACGCAATGACTGTCCACACCATAAATATAATTTTTTGTTTTTTTGAAATAAAAATAATAAATTATAGTTTTGTACAAAAATATTTATCCTGATCATCCTGGATAATTAATGAAACAAATCTTATTACCTCCATTTCATATACATCTAAAAAAATAGTTTCGTGCTTCATTCAATATAGGATACAAATCAATAAACATTTTTTTACTGTATTTAATTTCTTCACAATCTCTTTCTACATCTAAAATAGAATTTTCTGGAATAGGTAGATTAAAGTTTTTACAAGACTCATTTTCTGATTTAAAAATACTGTTTATATGTAAAAGAGCTTGATTTATATTATTTTTAACAAACTTTTCAGCAAATTTTGATTTATATCATCTCCATATATCACCTTGATTATTTTCTGCAAGTAAAAACAATGCAAAAAATTTTTAGAATTAATTTGGTAGCATAATAACACTTGCCACTTCAAGAATGTTTAAAATTTCTAAATCATGTTCGAAAAGTCCCATACTTATTGCTGTTTCTTTAAAACTGCTGTATAATTTTCCTTTGTATGTATTTATATCTTTAAATAAAGTACGATTTTTGTTATTAAATTTAATTACAGAAAAAATCTTTCTTGGTCTTTTATAGGAATAACATTTATTCTACCGATTGCATTATGTTTTCTAGAACGTCGTCGTTGTTACCATTGTTTCTGTGCTCTAATAGAAATATAATATTTAGTAATGCTTACGAACCTTGAATATTAAGTGAAATCATTTCTTTTATTTAATTTAAATCATTCTTTAGTTGTGTTTTACAATCATCTCCAGATTCCGAAATTTTTTTCCTTAAATACTATTTTTTTCAATTTCAAGATGAATGGGCACATCTACTACGCTATGGCTCCTATCGCAAATCGGATATTCCTGTAAGCGCCATGCTGCTTACTGTTTAATTTGTATTCACGCACAGTACTTAACATTCATATGATAATTATATTCAATCAATAAAAAATTATTGTACGGTACAACCATAAAATTATCAACTAAAATCAGCTCATTATTATTCTTTATTCTATATATATTTTGATCCAAAATATTATTTCTTCTTCTATATTCTAGATAACCATTTTTTTATAAATGTTCTATCACTAAAGTTTTTTGGAAAATTCTTTTTACAAATTTTATTATTATTATCTAAACATCCCTTATTAAAATCAGGAAGATTGACACAACAGTTTGTTTTTTATGCTTATATCATGATTGAAAGTAATCGGATGAACTTTTTAAGAAATAATCAAATAAATTTACGGATCGAATGTTATCAATGTTTATTACATCATATTATCAATAGTTTATCAAATATCACACAAAATTTTGAAAAAAAACATGAAATTAGAAACCTTTTTATTCTACCTTCAACGTATATAGGCAGACCACGATACATGCAACAGTATTATCAAGATGCAATAGCAGTTATAAGAAAATGTAGTGGACCAGATTTATTTATAACTGTTACATGCAAATTGAAATAGAAAGAAATAAAAAATGTATTGAAAGACTTTTCAAAACACCTTATCAAATTATAACAGTACGATTGTTTCATACAAAGTCAATATAGTTGTATGAACAAAATTATGTCCCAGCCCCCCCCCCCCCCCCCCGGCTCCCCACCGCTCCACCACAGCTCTTTCTCAGCTCCTCACAGCTACCCCTCAAATCTCCTAGTTTTTCGCTCATTTTTGAGTGATACTTAACACAATTTTTTTTGGGTCGGCTCCCCCCTACTCCTTCTGTTTCTTCTCAGCTTTCCCTTGGCTTCCCACAGCTCTCTCTCCATCTCCCCCTTGTCTCCTCCTCAGCTCCCCCCCATAGTCTCATAACGAATTCTTTAATACGCACACACGCAACTTAATAATAAGTTCATAAATAGTAATTATTTCTCCATTTACCATGTTTTAAGATTAACATAATATTAATTATGTGCAAACCATAATTATGATATAGTCTAGCAAAGTATATCCAATGATAGGCAAAGATATCCTAATCAGAAAAAGTGTTTTTTTCTTACGAAATATCATTAGCAATATAATTCCGTGTATTATACTCACTATACAGGTGTATTAAACTTTTAATCATGATGTTAAAAGATAATGTTTGCTTTAAAGAACATGCTTTTGTCAAGGGAAAAAACCAGACATATTTTAGGGCAATAAAACTCTACATTTGTCAAAAAGAAAACACGTGTTTTATGCAGTGTTCTATTACGTCAAAAACAACAAACATTGCTGTACTAAGACAGGAAATAAAAAAATTGACCGTCAGTGATACATCCGATGAAAAAGATACTTACCTGAAATCCGTACACTTAAGATTAACACTAAATTTAGATAAATTAAAACCTACGCACATTAAACTACATTACTAATTAAAAACACCTGGTTACTATGTTCAGTAATAAATACTTTATCCACTAATTTAAAATAATTTCAAAGAAAAGCAGATATAAATCTCTATCTTCTTCAACCCAAAAACTTAATATACTTTAGCCTACTATTCGTAGGGAAAACAAATGTTTAAAGTCAAAAATATTTATTGTTTTTATTACTTGGGTTATTGGAAATAAAAATATGATACAACTCAAGTACCTACAACTAAATAACCGAATACACTTGCACGCTCATAATGTTTATTTATATATCATGTATTTTCTAATTAAGAGTATAAACAGAATATTTTATTAGATTTCGAAAAAAATAACATGCTACCATAATAATTTTTACAGAAACAAGGCAGACCTTCTGAAACATGCAGATGATGCCAAAAAAAAAACGGGCGTTTGCCAACTATAATAGTGCTGAAATCTAGCAAATTATATCTAAACAGTTATAAGCTAATATCTTCTAATCGCATGCAATGCCTTTTTAAAACAAAATATCATTGGCAATTTAATTGTGTGTATTACACTCTCTGTTAAGGTGTATTAAACTTTTAATTATTAATAGAGAAGGTTGGTTGAATAGCAAATGCTTCTAACAACGTATACAAATAATCACATTTTATGACAGCTGATATCTATATTTGAGAAAAAGAAAAAAAATTTTCATCGTATAATGTTCTTCTACTATGTCAAGAATAACTAAGTTAGCTCTTCTAAGGCAGGAAATAAAACACGTTAACGACTGTTGTAACACTGATTAAACACATATTGAAAGACCCGTAAAATTTAGCAAAACCCGGAATCCAACTAAAGTAAAAACCAAGCACCTAAGACTAAACAACTGAATAGAATGGCCTGCTTAAACTGTTTAATAATTATTTATTTATTTAGTGATTTAGAATTAAAGCAGTAATATATTGTGTTTCAGGAGAACGTACATAATATAATCATACATTATTACAACAATCGAACAGATCAGCTGAAAAGTTTCTCTTTGCATAGTTTATTATTATCTTGCTTTTTTATTATAGTTACACATAATTTTCTATTTAATACCAATTAAGATTAAAATATCTAAAAAATTTTATAATTTACACTATATATAAAAAATATATAAAATATGTAAATGACTTTATCAAAGTCTATTTCAATTATTAAATGACAAAATATTGAAAAATACGATTATGCTAGTATGTAAAATCAAATACAGTAATATACGATCCTTAAAGAAATTTTTGAACAAATTTATACTTTAAAGTTTTTTAAGTTGCGAATTCCATTATTCGTGAACTATCCAGGGGATCAAGTAAAAATTATGACTTCTAATTATACATAACGTAAACTATGTTTTAATGAATGTCAAGTAGCTATCAGTGAGTCTACAGTTTGTACTATAACTATATAGTTGTCTGTTAAGTGTGGCTGACCCCATGTCGACGTCTTCATTCGCTTGTCATTTACGCATTTCTTGCTCTCATACTCAATTAGTATTGCTCTGTTCATCCGTGTTACTTTTAATTTTTAGAACTGTGGCGAATTTGACAGAAACCTAAAAAATTTCAAAGACATATTTCAACATAAAGACAGATTTTTAAGCAAAAAAAAAAGTACCATCATGAAAAACAGGTCCAAATCCATCGATATTTATTATTTCATTGTATTTTTTAGATTTTTTTCCAATCCGTACGAGGCAGTTGAGCACAGTGTGCTCGAGCAAAAAATGCGCCACACACGCGAGGTGGCCCGATCTTGCTGGACGCTTTTTTATACGGAAGCTGAAGGCGGGCAAGGTAGGCATAGATTTTGGAATGAGAAAGAAAAAAAAAAGGGGAAAAAATAGATTTGGATTTACAAATATCATGTTCGGTTTCAATGCAAACGTACCAGGATATATATGACAAATGGAGGCAGGAAGAGTTTTTCTAGAAATAGGCATAACAAAATAGGAATAAAATTATTTTTTGCACATAACAAAAATATACAAGAGCAGGTGGCCTTAATAATGACTAATCGAAGAATTAACGGACTTTAACCAATAAAAATAATACAAAATAGGCAAAAAAGATAAAGTTATGCATAAAAAAGGGGAGGATTCGAAAATGATAGGATTTATAAAAAGAACAAGAGAGGATAATAAACTTGACAAAATCAAAGATTATTTTATAATGTAAGAAAGACTTCTGCCAATCAGAAAATATATGGTGATTGACATTTCTAGCATCTGTTAAATGTAAAAAAAGGCAGATGGAAAAATAAAGCAAAAATAATAAGATATAGGTAAGTTTTAAAGTTTTTAAGTGATAAACTGTAGGATCAGCAAAAAAAGAAAAAATATACAAATCTCACATTCCTATGTACAGAGGGAAAAATTAACATCCAATGAAATATTAATATTTTCAGTCAGAAATATAAGATTAAAAGATAATGGAGAGAAATGCTGGAGAAAGCTAGTTGATATGAAAATATAAGGTATTTATGTAGTTAAATAAGACATGACAGTAAAGATAGAATGTTCAGAAATGTGTTATGCGTTATAAATTATGATAATATGTAAATGTAAAAAGATATAATAACAAGTGTCTAGTATGTATAATCAATTACAAAAGTTACTAAATTGGAGATAATGTTAAACTAATATAAGATAATTAATTCAAAAATGACCAAAGATAACAACCAAAGGCTTATAACTATTTCTGTAATAATAATTATTGTGGAAATATTGAATTCATATACATATCAATCAAAATTAGCCTTACATACCAATTAAAGTCAATATTAGAATTAAATTATTAACAATTAGTTCATAAATCAGTAAACTTATTTCGCGTCTTGACTATATCGGTTCAAATTTTTAGCGATGTTTCATGAGATCACTTTGGTTATCAATGTTTGTACGCATATATTTGTATTGAAAAATAAACTTTATCATTCATTTTTTAGACATAAGAATATAAATATTGAAATTCGGGGGTTGGCGCGCGGAGCACGCAGGGGGGCGAAGCCCCTCTAGTATATATATATATATATATGTACTGAATATAAGCAAAACTTACTCAATACTTCAGGTTTCTATCCAAGCGATATTAATATCTATTATCTTTTGACTACTATTAGTATACACTTGAAATCCCTTAGACAATTTGTGAATCTTGTATACAATTTTTTTCATCGTATTTCTCTTGTAACTATAATCATTGGTATTTTGGAAATTGTGATATTATATGATCAATTATCTAGATTTGCAATTTCCGTAATTTTATCTCTTTTATTTTATTTTATAACTTTCAAACTTGATTAAATGTATCGTATTAAACATTTAAAGTTTATTGGTTTAATTACTGAAGATAACTGCTTTCGATGAGTGACAGAATATTACTCGATAATTGTTAGACCGTACTTGATGAGCCGCGGCAAGCTATTCAACCTAATTGTCGCGCAAAAGGCAATATATAAGATAAGGCCCCGCAGGAAGTTTTGGTTTCACAAAAAGGGTAAGCTAGCAATTGCATTTTCTCGAAAAGCAATACGTGCTGGCCAGATGTTTTGGACTCTGTACTCACTTTAGTTGTATTTTGACCTTTAATTTAATTTTCAACAAGTCACGAAGTACCAAGTAAGCTTTTTTCAGGGACGACTTTGATTTCCTAGTAAAACTATGACTATAATATTATTAATTTAAGCTTTTCCTTAAACATTGTATTATTTCTTGAATAATATTATACCATTTTATCTTTTGATCAGACAACCAAAGTTGCCGCTTAACAGTCTTCTCATCACAAAACGTTTGCCGTCCTTGGGAAATATTTATATTAATAGTTTACATTAACTATTATGACCTTAAAACTACTTATAAGTAATAAATATAAAGATATTGGGGATCGTGCCAAAGTAGATGGAATATAAATGTAGTTTATTTCGTAGAATAAGATTATGCAATAATGGTGTGTATGATTTTGCATATGTGTGAAGTGACACAGGTTTCATTTTGTTTTTCTATTGTACTATAACCTTTTATCTATTGTTAAACTTCTGTACACAAAACGGTCCTCTTTCTCTTTTTTGCCTTTTGGGTCGTCGTCATTGGCGAGTTTTTAAGTTTTTTTGATTGCGTTATTGTTAATTTTCTTATGGATTCGAATTTACTTGTCACTCTAGTCTTAAGGCACAGTTGATGGCTTACATTGCATTAGTACATTGGACATGCCCTTTGCATACTTACTTGTATCTCGCAGAGAAGACT
>JAPYYV010000143.1:0-41774 GCA_030522625.1 Copidosoma aretas | reverse complement strand
TGTGACACTCTGGAAACAATATATGACCGCCATGTTGTGGTGGGAAGCATAAGTGCTCACAACTGGCCGTCACACTCAGCCCATAGTTTTTTCAGTGTATGTTGTCGAAAATTGTATATCAATTTAATACATGCATTCAAAATAAAGCAACCGAATTTATATGTTTATAAATTATAGGATATTGTTTTGTCATGACCTCGTGGTAAGTATCTCTACGCATTTTTTTTCTAAAGAAAAAATGAAGAAACAAAGGAGTTTTTAAATTCGATAATTCAGTATGAAAACATCCCACAAAGAAATACTATTTACAAAACTTCCGAAGTAATGATCGTTTTACAAAAATGGCTCTAAATAAACTATGTTCAACAAATGTTTTTTTAAACCGTATACATTATTAACTATGTAAAATAGAAGATGTTATAATAAAGAAAAGTTTTGTAAATGCCTCTATCTCGAAAAAAAATTTCAGATATGACATTGCAGAAATAAACTTTTAAGTCACGATGTTCTCCTACTCAACAAGCAATAACAATTCATGTAGTGATTTTAGTGAAACAATTTATTTGATTAATTATTAATATATTTTATTAAAATTTTATTTAATAATTATCAAATCGTCAGTCATAGTAGAACTTGATCAGTTGTATTTGAGTTGTGAGAAGTAGATACAGCTTAGGATAAAGTAAAGGTAGGGGAGCTCTCCCATTTCAGCCGGTTGGAGAGAAAAAGAGAGTTAAAGTACTTTCACCATGACAGTTTTGTGAAATAACTCGAAAAGATATAAGATACATGGTGTTTTGCACTACAAAATAAATACCAAAGAGTTCAATATGATGCGTATAAATAATGTAGTCATTGCAGTTCTAAAGTGATTTCTTTTCGTTAGAATAATGCGTTTATAATTTTGAATTAATATCAATTTACCAAGCGATTCAAACGAGCTGCAGCTCTCGGAAATACTAAGTCTAAAGTCTAGAATATCAAACTCTATTGATACGATATGATGAGTGTAATGATTGATACTACTAATAGTATCGTCGTATTTCTACTTTTCTAATCACTTAATCAATGGTAAATGCATTAGTATCACATGATTATCGAAGTCTGTTTATCGATATTTTATGAGTTACAACTTGCATATAATGATTGCAAAAAATGGATAGATATTTTTGAATAGTTACAGAACTGGGCAGCTTAAGAGTGTCAAAATCGTAGTCAATAATAAATTCATTGATACCTAATGGCTCTAATTTATGTATACAATTTTGGTCATAAAATACATATGTGTTAGTATGTGTGTGTGTGTGTGTGTGAATGTATGTGTGTATGTGTGTGTGCGTATGCGTGTGCGTGCGCGCGTGTGTGTGATTCTCTCTTAAATCTCATCCAAGATTTTGGCACGAGTTTAATCTGATCTTCAGCTGAGTTCCGTCAACCGAGTTACTTACACTTTTCTGACTACAATTTTCAAAGTCTACGAAGAATTCAACGTAGAAAATTTACGTGAAATTCAGTCTACGTGAAGAATCCATGAGAAATACTGATCCTGATGGAAGTTTTCCCGTGGAATTTCACGTTGATTTTCTATGATCTACGTGGAAGCAGTGGAAGCCCACGTGAAAGTTCCATGAGAAATGCCACGCGGACTTAAACAGCGGGCTTACGATTCTTTTTTATTATGTATTTACTCAATTTATTAATAACTCTGCTATTTACTCATAAATGATTGATTAACAACTTTAAGACTCTTGTACGTACAATCATTAGTTTAAAGAGGCTCACTGCAGTACATAGTTATGGAGATTATTAACTTTGGAAATGAATTCATTAAAGCTTTAATTTATTTACCTAATAAGTTATTATTAAATAATTCATCGATGCATTTGAGTCTTATGCATAAAATCTTGAGGTACAGATTTAAGGGGATCAAGAGCTTAGGATTGACAATTATTTCCTACAATGTATCATTTATTTTGTATAGAACTATCCATCAATATTTTAAAAAATCCCAAACGTATAGTCATTAAGATGAAGATATTCACAGTACAGGGTTAGGGAGATTAGGAGCTTGGGATTAACAATAATCCGAGTAAGATTTATTTTTTCATCATGTATAAACAAGTCATCGATGGATGGATTCAACTTTCATACGTAGAGTCTAACATTACTGGGTTTGACGAATTAGAAGCTTGGGACATACTTTTATTATTTAATAATAAGAGTTTTCACTTTTTTCATCCATTATTAAATAATAAATTGAATAATGCAACCGTCACACGCAGGATTATTGGGTTTAAGTTGCTTTGGAATTATTCATTCGATCTACGCGGTACACCTAAGAGTAAGTGATTTATTCGCTGATTGACTCTTAAATCTGCATGATATTTGGACAGAATCACTTGCTCTCGGATGTACTTCTAAATCTTCCGCTGATATTATTTAATTAACATTGTGCACTATTTTTTATTAATAACTTACTCTCACTTTGTAGAATATGCCTAATCGTTTTAAATTACGTGCTGGCTGAACTAGCTCCTTCAGCCAATCAGTACTTGTTTCGCTTGCAGTCAATCAGACCGGTTCAGCGGATTTTGCGCTGCGCGTGCTCCATGTGACCGAACCCTAAGGGGGCCATCTGTCAAAAAGTACTTTTGTCGTTTACCCCACTACATAGATATACTGAAAGCATTGCAAAATACACAAGAAATTATATATTTTAAAGTCGTGCCGTCTAATCGATCCAAAATTGTAATATGATTTTTAAAAATTGATCATAATGCCTGTTTTTTACGGGATAAGCCCAAATTCCCAATATTAAAAAGTCAACCTTTAAAGCTTTGTATCACGAAAATGTCGAACTTCCCCTTGTTAGGTAAGAGGCGATAATCTGCCAAAAGCTCGATATCGCACCTCTCCTCGTTAGGTATAAGGGGGTGAACAGCCGGAGGCGCTATATCGCGCATCACCTCGCTAGATAAACGGTAATAACCAGCCAAAAGCTTGATATCACTCATCCCCTAGTATTTAACGTATAAACGTATACCAAGAAAAAAGCGCCATATCACTCATCCCCTACGCTAAAACGGCTCCTTTGATGATTGCATATCTTCGCGTACCTTCCGTATACGCGAACTATTCCATTTATACACATGGTTTATACTTTACAATACAAAATCTAGCACATTTTATGCATTTCCTCTATATAACAGAACTAAAGGTTATTTATAATAACGTACCTCAAAATTCACTCTTTGTCATCCGTTTTTTTACATGCAGGGTTCGTATGTACACTGTTAAATATCTTTTTAAAAATGATACGAAAGAGGAGAAAACGTAGGTGTTCGTGTTTTTTTGAACTTTAACAAACCTTTGCTTTATATGAAGGGTATAGCGATAGTTTACCCTATCAAATATCTATCTTACGTTACGAAGAAAAACTGCGATGAAGGCGAGTGATCGTATCTCATCCAAACTCTACTCAGAAGATTAGCGACAGAATTCGCAATAATCGCGCCAATTGGCCGCTTATCGCACTTTGCAAGAAGGCCTTCGTGCTAAGATTACCTCGTAAAGGACTATAGCACTATAATTTATAAAATTTACGACGAAATTCGCAATAATTACAGATATCAAGATTATGGCTCGCTATCGCCGTTTACCTAATAAGGCGATGCGTGATGTAGCACCTCCGGCTGTTTATCGCCTTTTACCAAACAAGGAGAAGTGAGATATTAAGTTTTTAGCTGATTATTATCTTTTACCCAACAAGGGAAAGTTTTATATCGACTTTTGACTGTTTGTTGCCGTTTATCTAACGAGGAGAGTTGCGATATCGCTTTTTTCTCTTTGTATACCTAAGGGCATTCAGTATATTAACAGAGATGCCTACCTTACCGACTACCTTATTTCAATGGAGTTTAATTATTTATTGTCAATGCATCGACTTTTTCGAAAATCAATGAGAACAGGCACAAAGCTGATTCACCGACGCATCAATTAAGCTTAAGTATTTTGTAATTAGATTAGAATTGAGAGAGAAAAATTAATTTTGGTGATCTTGAGAGACTGCTTAACTTTGATATCGATTTGAAAAGTCATTTTTCATCATAACTAGTGTAACAAATGAACTTGAATTTTTAAAGATGCACCAAAAATAAAAAATCCATGTGCGTCTTCTCTTTTTTTTACGTGAGATTTAGTTAAAAGAATAAAATCATATCATTTAGTACATGAGAGAAAGTTTCTACCTTACCAACTACCTTGCTTTTTTACGTTTTGAATAATTGTTGATGATGTAGACATCTTTACTCAAAATAGTGAGAAGAACACTAAAGCTGATACCTCGAGCAGACCATAAAGCCAAATTTTATTGCAATTGGATGAGAACTAAGAGAGAAAAATGATTTTCCGAATGTATGTTACAGCTGCGAGCACTTAAGCAGCTCCTCAAAACGAGAAATAACTTTTCCTTCTTAGTTTTTATTCAATTGCTATGAACTATGACTTGATTGTTAGCTTAAGGGATGAGCTTCATGTCTCTCCTAACTGTTTTTAGTAAAAATGACTACATCATCAATAGACATTAGAAACGTATAAATGGAAGGTAGTTGGTGAGGTAAAAACATTCTCTGATGTACTAAACAATTTAATTTTTTTCTTATAACTAAATCTCACGTAAAAAGCAGAAAAGATGCACATGGATTTTTTGTTTTTGTAGTACCTGTAAAAATTTTAGTTTTTTTGTTACACTAGAGACGTTAGAAAATAATTTTATGAATCGACGTAGAAGCTAAGCAGTCTCTTAAGATCACAAAAATTCATTTTTTTCTCTCAATTCTAAACTAATTACAAAAACTTTAGCTTAATTGATGCTTCGTTGAATCAGCTTTAAGCCTGTTGTTATTAATTTTCGATAAAGTCGATGTATCAACAATAAATAATTAAACTTTATTGAAATAAGGTAATCGGTAAGGTAGGCATCTTAGCCAATATACTGAATGCCTTTAGGAATACAAAGAGAATAATGCGATACCGCAACTCTTCTCGTTAGGTAAACGGCAACTAACAGTCAAAAGCTCGATATGAAACTTACCCTTGTTAAGTAAAAGGCGATAATTAGCCATAAGCTCAATATCTCACTTCTCCTTGTTTGGTAAAAGGCGATCATCAGCCGGAGGCACTATATCGCGCATCGCCTTGTTAGGTAAACGACGATAGCCAGCTAAAAGCTCTCATCTCCTAGGATATGCACGCATTCTAAGGAAAGAGCGCGATATGGCTCATCCTCTTTAGTGTAAAAAGAGAAAAACGCAATATCGCAATTCTTCTCGTTAGGTGAATGGCGATAAAAAGCCAAAAGCTCGATATCGAACTTCCCCTTGTTAGGTAAAAGGTGATAAACAGCCCGAAGCTTGATATCAAACTTCCCCCTTTTAGTTAAAAGTCAATACTTAGGCAAAAGCTCGATATCGCACTTCTCCTTTTTAGGTTAAAGGCGATAAACAGCCAAAAGCTTGATAACACTCATCTCCTAGGATATACACGCACTCCAAAGAAAGAGCGCGATATCGCGCATCGCCTCGTTAGGTAAACGGCGATAACCAGCAAAAAGCTTGATATTACTATACGTATACTTGTATACGTGTATACGTATACTAAGGGAAATGCGCAATATCACTCATCCCACACGCTGAAACGGCTCCTCTGCTGATTGCGTATCTTTGTGTACCTTTCGCATATGCAAAATATTCTATTTATATACTCCGTTTATACTTTGCAATAGAAAATCTAGCACATTTTATGTATTTCATCTATATAACAGAACTTTAGGTTATTTGTAATAACGGACCTCGGACCTCACTCTTTGTCATCTGTTTTTTACATACAGGGTTTGTAGACAATTTGCTAGATATCTTATCAATAAATGAAACAAACGTGGAGAGAACGTAGGCATTCGTGCTTTTTTGCCATTTAACTCATCTTTACTCCACCTAAGAGTTCTAGCGATAGGTTAACCTATCAAATGTCTATTTTACATATAAAGGTGAGTGATCGTATCTTATCGTAATGTATCTCAGAAGATTAACGGTACAATTTGCAATAACCACGCCTTGAGGCTTAATGCTCTTTGCAAGAGGGCATTAGTGCTAAATTTACCTCTTCAAGGACTATCGCAGTTTACCGCATAAAATTCGCAACGAAATTCGCAATAATTACACGATTGCCTGAGAATAATAGCGATCGGTTCACTCCTTAATGAACTAGCATATACATCGGTATAGGTAGCTATTGACTTGTATACCTATTTGTGTGGCATTGTGATCGGTCGGATCACTCAGATCATGTCCTCGTTCCTATTTTTTTTTTATAAGATATCTAACAGTGCATATACGAACTCTGTATGTAAAAAAGCATATAACAAAGAGTGATGTCCGAGGTCCGTCATTATAAATAACCTAAAGTTCTGTGATAGAGATGAAATACATCAAATGTGCTATATTTTCTATTGTAAAGTATAAACGAAGTGTATAAATAGGATCGTTCGCGTGAACGAAAGGTACGTGAAGATACGCAATCAGCAAAGGAGCTGTTTAAGCGTGTGGCATGAGTGACATGGCGCTTTTTAAATGGTATACGTTTATACCCTAGGGGATAAGTGATATCAAGCTTTTGGCTGGTTATTGCTGTTTACCTAACGAGGCATAATGATGATAGGTGACGGCTTATCGTCATCGTCATCATCATCATCATTTCATCACCAAATTAAAATCATTTTCAGACATTCCCGTTTCCTACCTTTTTACAAAATTCGCATTCACGTCATAAGGGCCCAATGAGAAAAACTAGCGACGAAATCTGAAAAAGGGAACTATTAACGAGATTAAAGTAGCATAGTCGAAAAACTGAAGGAAGTTGTTAGATATCCATCTTTGAACCTCGCAACGAATAATAGGAAATCAGAGTTAAAATGT
This sequence comes from Copidosoma aretas, assembly GCA_030522625.1. NCBI lineage: Eukaryota > Metazoa > Arthropoda > Insecta > Hymenoptera > Encyrtidae > Copidosoma > Copidosoma aretas. Next base: position 34,803 of record JAPYYV010000143.1, on the reverse strand, counting down.
AATTTTACAGGATATTGGGTCATTCTCTGCTTTCTCACGTGATGATTTATTAATGGAGAAGCATTACGAAAAAAAAAAATATATTAATAAACAAGAATTGATAAAGTGTTTAGAAATTTATATTATTAATACTAATGTCTAAATTAAAAGATACAGATATGGTTCACATTGGAAAGGGTCAATTTGTACTAGATTTTTTTGTCATACCAAATTTAGCGCTATATTAAATTACTGGCATTGATAGTCAAAAAACTATTTGTGCAATTATTGATGTTGATCAAGGGTCGATAACTTTTCCAGTTAGGGACTTGTTGGAAGTTATTAATTATGAGGTGATAAGTTCAGAAAAACTAGATAGAAAATCTGTTTTAGATGTTACTCTGGAACCAAAACGAATATCTGATCAAGACATTGAGGGATGGATCGATAAAATCCAACAATCGTCGCAAGAACAAAACTTATTGTTAAAATGACTAATAAAGCGGTATCAACGTATTTTCAATGACGAGCAAGGGTGTTTTCGTAATTATGAGCAATAAATAATAATTCTTGACCGAGATCCATTTTTTATGAAAAATTACCTAGTACCGATGCCTTTTCGAGATCAAGTTACTGAAGAAATGTAAAAGATGCTTAAATTCGAAATAATTAAAAGATCTGTAAGTCCGTATAATAATCCATTGGTGCCCATGATTAAAGCAAATTAAAAAATTTGACTGCGTTTTGATGCACGAAAATTAAATAAAAGGTTGCAAAATGACCATGATGGTTCAACAAACGTGCACGATCTTTTTCGCATTGCCACAATACCAGGTGTACAACGAGTTTAGATTTAACAGCCAGTTTTTGTCAGGTTAAACTCTCAAAAGAATCGCGAAAGTGAACGGTGCTTATACATCAGGGGCAGACTAATTATTACAGGCGGGTACCTTTCGGGTTACAAAATAGGGAAGCAGCTTCGTCGCGCGTGGCAGCATCAATTATAAGTCAAATAAAACAATTTGTTTTTGAATTTTTTGACAATTAGCTATACATATTATTCGATCATGAGACTCATTTATACGACCTAGAAAGGTTATTTGATGCTATCAGTCGTGAGGGTGTTACTGTTAACTTTCAAAAATATGTTTCTTGTCGTAAAGATGTTTGGTTTTTAGGGCACTTATTTACAGATGGAGAAGTAATGATCGATCCAGATAAAGTTGAATCTATTTGCGGTTTCTCTATGCCTACTAAAATAAAAGAATTAGAAGCTTTTCTCGTGTTGATTAATTTTTGTTCAAAATTCTTAGTTGAACCAATTCACGAAACGTAACCCTTAATAATTTAGTTGGAATCTGGGGTTAAACGGCACTGGAAAGCAAAGAGGCCAATGCCTCTTTAAGGATAAAAGAACAGGTCTCACAAAAAATGATTCTACCTTGTCCGCGATTACATAAACCATATTTTTCGTAAACAAGCACGAGTTTCAGCGGTTTAGGTGTGATTCTATGTTAAGTAGATCGAGAAAATCATAAACGAGTTGTGTATATGGCAAGTCGGACTTTTAAAAATTCCGAAATAAATCAGTTCACGATGGAACTAGAATTATTAGCGATTGTGTGGGCACTTAATAAATTTCGGTCGTTTGTTATTGGGACAGGAACGATTGTGAAAACATGTCACCGAGCCCTGTTACATTTATTTACCTGTCCTGCCTCAGTTGGAAGGCTAGATTGATAGATGTTGGCAATCCAAGAAAATGACCTAGAAATCCTGCATATTAAAGGAAGCGAGAAAGTTGTAGCAGATGCCTTAAGTCGTCAATGTGAGGTGATAAAGAAGCTTTTTCTGGAAAAATTTTCCGATAATCTTTTGATTATACGTTCTCGTAGCTCTGAGCTTACTAACCATTTTAAATGATTTAAAGATGTGCAGGCAAAAGATAAAAAATAAAAAAACTCAGGGAAATCCGACTACTAAAGTTTTTCGTGATTAATGATCTTCTGTACAAAACATTAGAAGAATTCTTTTGAATAATTGTTTGAAAGACATTAGTCGATTCATTACCATATGAAACGCATAAAATTTTTAGACATGTAGGATCTACTCGTTGTATCATCATAATCCGGGAATATTTTACTTGTCCGGGAATTGATGAAATAATCACACGTGACATCTGCTGGGACCTCTGTCAAAGGACTAAAGTTTATACGGCTAATTATTTTGAAACTCGATCGATTATCCCTAACGTACCGTTTGATCTTGTATCTGTTAATTCTTTTGGGCCACTCTCTCTCAAAGGGGTGTTCGATATATACTCCTAACTGTCGACGTTTTCACTGATGTTGTCCTCTTGTACGCAATAAATAGAGCAACTAAACTTATCACTGTAAATCGCATATTTAACAAATATATTCCAAAGTACGGAAGACTCAAATGGATTTATAGTGGCCAAAGGACTCAGTTTACGTCAGAATTATGGTCAGAAAGGCTTAAACGAAGCTACAGATTAATATTCATCCGAAAATATATTGGGAAAAATGATTGCTACCAATAGAAAATAAGCTTATTCACCTAAACAAAAAACTTTTGTTTGCCGCAGCGCGTATCCGGAAAAATACATTTAGCGTGCAGATCGCTATAACAAAAATTACGTTATGGGAAAATTTAAAATACACGAGATGGTTCTTGTTAAGGCATACAAGTTCTCAGTAGCGGGGGTTGGAGTTTTAGCAAAACTTCTGCACCCATATCAGGGTCCATTTATTATTACGGGTCGTATAAATGAGGCAATTTAAGAGCTTACAGAGTCAAGCACGACATCGATAAGGGGAGCTTTTCATGGGTCCGAGCTACGATCATATGATGACACGAATGCGGGGCGATTGACGGAGGCGGCAACGATGAAATCTTAAAATCCGACTGATGACCCTACGGATGAGCCAAATTCGAAAGAATCTACAAATTGTTCGTACCAAGTTTGCGCAAATAAAAGTTCCTCAGAATGTGCGCCCTAAAGAAGATACTTCCGAAGATAATATGCTGATTTTTGATTTTTATGAGCCATGGGATAAGTCTCATGCTAACAATTGATAACATTTATTGTTTGATGGTCAATTTCATGATACTTCTGTTAATGTAAAAGAAAAATGACTGAGTTTATGTTCCAAAAATTTCTGCAATAACCTTTTTTAGATATGTCTTTAATGATTAAACGGCTGTTGCATATTATTAACCGACAGCTCTAAGCAGTTCAAATTCAACTCAAAGACTAACTACGCAAGAAAACTGAGAAATTGACAGAGAAAATACATTTGTACTAGTGCCTGCATGATTTATGTCACGAAGCCCGGACATTTGCCTTTAGCCGGTATCCACTCAATAATGTCGGTATTTAAACTGATAGATCGGCCTTAAGAGATGAGACCATGGTCAACATTAGCATAAATAAAAACGTATACGGAAAGGGAGAGTTGCTGTTTTGGTACTTGATCAAAGAATCGAAGGATCCTGACACAACGAAGTCATGATAAACTAAGCATCGGAACAGATGATACCTTTGAACCAGAGTAGATTACTTCTTATTTTTTTTTAATTTTATTAGGTATATGTAAAAATACTTTATTACATTGAATTGCTCTTTCTATACTTGCAGACAATAATAAGTCGAAGGAGCTAGAATTCGATCAATTTCTTTCTCCCTCCGACTGCAAAACTAACACTTGAGACCATCATCGAGTGCGAAGTAATGATGAGAGTAAATGGATGAGAAATGCCAGCCCCCACGTCAACCCAAACTGAAAGTCTCAATGGGATGATTGAGGTATGGGAAGTTCCCATTGGTCGCATTTCTCTCTCCATGACTCTGGCACTATCGGAAGTCTGCAGAATCTTGATGCGCGAATTGGCAATCTCCACCTGCGAAAGGGTCTGCATTTACAGAAGAAAAATCATCAAACCCTGAAGATATTTGGAAAACTGGCCGATGTAATCGAAAATTTCATTGATGGTTTATAAAGACTTTTGTGTTGTACTCAATGATTATACACAATTGTTCACTTTAGAAGAAACTAACTGATCGATTATTCAAAGTTTCTTCCAATATCTATAAAAATTAAAGAATAATAATTGGGACTTTCTAATATTGAGACGCGTGCAGTTATGTGAGTTTTGGTAAACATTCTAGTAAGTTATATCCAATTATATTTTTCCGAGTTAACTTTACACGTTGGATATAGGTGCAGAAGTTGGAGAGAAAATTGGCAAATATTAATACGCTAATATATGTATGAAATTATGTAAAACGAATCGTATCGAACGTATTCTTAGGTTGTTTATTACTGGTGATTTTTACTTTATCTTTGTTACAAAATCTGATAATTATGAGTTAAAAAATCATAATTAATTTAAAATTGTTTTATTACTGGTGATATTGAATTTAAAGTCAAAGTACGACTAAAATGTTCATAACCAGATAGATCCATTCATAGAGAAATGTTTATAATGTTATAGTACGCAAATTAGTTTACGTGAATAAAATCTATTTACCCGAATATTATGTTCAATGAACGCTATTCGGTTGGTTTCTCGACAATAAGTAAAGAATGTTATAATAATCGAATTAAATTTTCCCTCTGTATCGAGAGTTTATGTTTGTTTTATTTTGTTGATTTATTCTTGACAATGATTTGATTTATGAATTTTATCATTAAATATTGATTTTGATAATTTTGTTATGCCCCTTAAATCCGCTGTCTTTCAAATATTTTTAACACTCATCCATCACTTGAACAATAAGACTAGTTTGGTTTCATTTTTTAGTTATTCTTAAATTAACAAGTTACAGAAAGGTTCGTGATTCAAGTAAGGCAAACGTTCGTTGAAAATCAAATATCTTCCTCATTTGTTTATTGAAACAAACGGTTGGAAATCGTACGTATTTCTTTTATTACAGTATTTATTTTCTGCAACAACCCGTGTTGATTTATTTAACACCTGCCTTATTTATTATTGTTAAGTCTTTACGGCAGAGACTTACAAATCGACACAAATTATGGGCGATCATAAAGCAAGATTCCATTTCGTATCAGAAGCACTGAACTCCAAGACTAGGGTGATCAAGGTCATCACAATTCAACTGATCAACAAGCTAGAAGCTTACAAGTTCCCGGCAGACCAAGAAACGAGGGCTCACCGCGCAAAACTAAAGAAGTTATCAAAAGTCTGAAGGAACAAAACTTTTTTCGATACGAGGAAATTACTCTAACGTAGGAGGGAGTCTGACAAAAATATCTGGAAAATGAATGTAACGTTGTTTTTAAAAAGTATTAATCAGAGGTTGCTGTCAACATTGCTTCTCCCTAACCTCTCTTAGTACTAAACTCTTCACCTAACAAATCAATACATTTTATGTGGTATGGTTTTATTGATATTATTTGGAAATATGGTTTTGGAAAAATTTAACAAACAAAAATTGCACAGAATCATGGTTGAAATTTTTTACAAACGAATAAGACGTGGCAAAATCCGTCATTTACCGAAAAAAATTATCAACCCTAGTTTTTTTTGCAGGACCCCATTAAGAATATGCCCTTGAACGTAAAAGTGCAGGTTTCTGGTCGGTAACCTAGTAAGAAATTGTTTAATCTAATTTTTATGGACAAATTTAATAAATTGACCACAACGCTTTACAACAATCTTACCGTATGAATCGGGTCAGAATAAGGAAAACATAAATATGCCATTTGGCTTTATAACCCTTTGTTTTTGAGTAAATAATTCATAAAAATTAATAAAACGCGATTTCGACTATTTTCAGTGCCCAATAATCCTATGAATTGATGCAATATTCAACGCAAAAAAAAATTTCTACGTATTATTAAGGGCTTATTAAATGAGGCTTAGCAATAATTTCGGGCCGGATTAAAGTTTAAATGCTCGCTTACTAATTTTTAAAAGAGCGTGCAGAACTGTCGCGAGCTATACCTATACATACAGCATAAGTATAGGTATATCTAGCACCCGTCGCGCATGCTATTCTGAAAATTCATGAAAAAATACTTAGCAATGAAAATGACCCTAAATGTTCACAAAAAGTTATTAATAAAACCTTTAATAATTCGTAAAAACATTTTATACACAAAAATTGAATAATTTTATATAATTTTTGATCACTGACATACTAGGTTACTGACCGCCTACCTGCACTTTTACGTTTGAAAGCATATTATAAATGAGATTATGTAAAAAAACTAAGGTCGAAAATCTTTTACGCTTAATGACGGATTTTGCAGCGTTTAAATGCAATCATCTTGATGTGCACGAAGGAAAATTTGCTTAAATAATGAGATTATTTCTGGAAAATAGTGTACTAGAGAGGCTCGCGATATTTTTGAAAAAAGATTTATCAACCCACGTATAGGAATTTTAGAATAATTCATTTGTTGAAACTTTTGCTTAAAACCCATAGTCAGAGATTAAATATGCGTACACGTATAAAGATTAAGTAGTAGAGTAGAAACAGTTAAGAATTTATTGACAAATCAAAAGAGAATGAAGCTTATGGCAAATAATTATAAGAATTCAGGATTTAAATACAACGGAAAATCAAGACAAAACAAGTAAAATAAGTGAAATGAAAAACGGAAAAACAATAACTCTCCATCCGTGTATTGTGAAAGCATAGAGTATGCAAACAGAAATCATCTCGAAAATTTATGTCGCACTACATAAGATAAAAAACATATAAAAAAATTAAAAAATTAAAATAGTAAATTATAAAAAATAACAGAACATAATCTCTTCCACTGAAGAGGCTAAAAGCTAATTGTTACCTTCCTTAAAAAGGTTGACGTATTAATAAATATTAATCCAGCTTCTGCCATCTATGAGTCAAGAGCAAATCTTTCATTAATAAATCATGATTTTTTAAAGAGTCGTGATGCAGAAAAAAATATAAGTGGCGGAAATACAAAAACATCATCGCCAACTTCGAAATCGGAAGGTATTGTCTCGGCATAAATAAAAATTCTTCTTATCACGAAATTTTTTTATTTTTTGATTGTAAAAAGCGAATCGTTCAAAGATGAGGTATCATCAGTATTGAATAGTATTGAGTAATTTAATTGAAGTCAAAACGAGAATTTAAAAATCAGCTAGAATTACCAAAAACTGGAAGAAAATTATATTCAAGACCAGCCAACATCAAATTTTATTATACTGAGGGAAATTGATCCTATTAGCATAATAAGAAATAGGTATGATTAGGTATTTGCAAAAGAAAAATCAAGGTTTTGTACGGTAAAAATTATGAGTATACGGGTATATTTACAGACAATAAATACATAGCTATAAAGTCATATGGATGTTCGTTGCAAGATAAAGTCGAAGTAGTAAAACTAATTGCAGAATTACTCACATCAGGCTTAATTAAAGAATCAAGCAGTCCTATTGCAGCACCTGTAATATTAGTTCATTAAAAGAGATGGAAAAAAATTCTAATATCATATATATTATTGTGAATTAAATAAAATAGTAAGTATTTTACAAAATTGGGCGTGAGCTCGGCATTTTGGCCAAACCTGCAACATAAGCAAAGATAAATACAGAACACCTTTTGTAATGCATAACGGTCATGACCAATGGTGTTGTTCACCGTTTAGGCTGTAAATTTGACCGACAATATTTCAGAAAATTTTGTCTGAGATAATAAGGAAAAACTATTTGAATACATTCAAGGCAAACTATATCAAAGCTATTTCGATTTATTCAGAAAATGACAATGATTACTAAGATACAATAAATTGATTATAAAAATGATACTAGGCAATGGCTTTAAATTAAAAATATCCAAATGTTCGTTCGCGCAAAATATAATAATATATTTACTCTACATTTTGTACTGACAATACAACCTAATAAACAGTAAATTCAGTATCCATGCGGAATATAAATCGTTAGAACACTTAAATATTAAAAATTGTGAGGATCTTGAATTCCGAAAAGACTTAAATTATATAATATAATTTTATTTTAAAATAAAATTTAACCCAGATGAATCAAATTTGGAAGCAGATTGTCTGTCTAGGAATCCCGTCTTACAGGAACAAGGAAATAGCTGTAAATATTCCATTGTTAAAATTGTGATCGGTTATGAAAGATCCATCGATGGGCCTTGAAAAAATTTAAAGGGATTTCTCGAACTATGATAAGCAACTTCTGTATTTAACAGAATTATGGTCAGCAGACTTATTTTCGAGAAATAAATCATCTTCAAAAATTTTATAAAACACGTATTTTGTGCGAAAAATAGAAAATAAACTCGTACTTTCTCAAAATCCATTGACGCAGGTTGAAACTGTGCAAGTACACATACAATTTTATGAGCATTTTTTTACAATTATAAAAACATATGTCAACCAGAGTATATTCTGATAAAAACCAGAGTTTTCTTCCGATACCAAAAAAAAAAAATTTAAATACGTTATGATTTACATTTGTGGGTTGCAATCGCGTTCATGCAAATCAAATAAAAGAAGTGACAATGCATTATAAAACAAGTAATAATGTATTTAAACATGTTTAAAATAGTATTAGGACATGTTTAAAATCATGCAACCGCAGGGTCCGTCGCAAGGTACGGTGCAAGCCGATCGAGCCTCCTTAATGTTACTGCCATAATTAATGATTAAACGCGATTAAAAATGAGCAAAAATGTTAGTGTTGACAATAACATGATTTATGAAACATTAAGTATATAGATAATTATTTGGGTGACCGAAGAATACGGCATTGAATTAATACAAATTGTGCATGAAAAACAGGGACATGTTGTAGTGAAACACTTATCTCTATTAACAAAAAAAAAAAATGTTTCTAAAAATATGCACAAACATCTGAATTATATGCCGCTCATATGAGACATGTATAAATAATAGATCTAGAATTACTAATTACATAGCTGCGCTTTCATAATTTGGACCAGCGGAAAAATCGTTTGAAATAATTTCTCTTGACACAATCAATGGTTTGGCATGCAACAAAAGTACAAAACAATATTTGTATCTAATTATGGATTATCTCACAAAGTATGCGTTAATCGATAGTTCAAAGACTTCAAGTGCTAGATACTTTATAAATTTGGTATAAAACAATTAAAAAGAACACGATGTTCAAACTCTCTGAACATACCAATTAATAAGAAAGTATAAGTTTGAATGGATTCAAATACTCTTTGAAATCAGAGAAGATAAATTGAATTTTTACTTCAGTTGACTGTGCCTTTTCTAATGGTTTTAATGAAAGATGTGACCATACTTTAACAAATACAATAAAGTATAAGATTTGTAATGAAAGAAACTGCCCATGGCCTGCATTACTACAAAAATGTGTAAATAAATATAGTGATACGATTTATAGCTTGACAGGTTTTACTCAGAAATATTTACTAACTTGAATAGACGGCTTTAAGTACTATATTATCGATTAAGTTGTGATAAAATATGACAAGGGAGATTTAGTATATACACAAAACAGCAATATATTACATAATAATATATTAGATTCGAGTAGAAAAGGTCTATACAAAATCAAAAAGAAAGTATCAAATGTTATATTTGTCAATGACAGCAGTTAAAAAAAATCTTAAATTTTCCATGCTAGTAAACTAATCCTGTATTTCTTATTCTCCACACCTAATCTTGCCATCTTATAAGGGAGGAAGGTTGTAAGTTTGATCACTTTTGAAACTTAGCCGACAACTGGCATTAGTCATATGACCAACAGCTGTAGCCGGCCGAGCTTATGTTCGCTACGGACGACGTGCCTCAAGAGGAGCCAGTTGCCGATAAACTATTGGTGGCTCACAGTTGCAGCCATTCAGATCATATCTCACCGCCGAATAAGTAAGTTGTAAGTAGTATGTAATTAGTAGTCTTCGTGTTGGAGAAGGACTATTATATTAGGGCTCAGAGCTCAGTCTGTGCTTTTTACCGAATAGGTCAAGCAGCTTTGGATCGAATAGGAACGGTTAGCGTCTTCTCCTTCAGGAACGTTAAAGTCGTAGCTCTAGAACAATTAGGAGTTGGCATTGTTCATCATTACTTATTATTTCCATACATTTTTTTCGCGGGTAAAATCTTTGTGGCAGTTTATCAAAGTTCATACGTATCAAAGCTTAAGTTAATGTGTAAATCTTTGCGATAGTTTTTAAAAAGCATACGTAGTAAAGTGATTAAGTGTGTGTATAAAATCTCTATGGCAAAATAGCTTTTCTACAGTATTACAAAGATACTGCGCAATTTCTGTGAGGGGCCTATTTGTTTGTATTAAGTGGTAAAGAAAATTTCAGTGATGACTAAATGTGGGTATACATTAGTTGTCCTGCTTTTAAGGGTGGTCGAAACTATTGACGATCCGCGAATCACTTATCGCAAGACAAACGAAAGATGCAAGCGTTTTTGAATCTTATACAGACTATTTTACAACTTTTTTGTGAAAATCAAGCAGCGGTTAGTATTCATCAAGGTCGAGGTACAGCAGTGACTTTGTCACCAGTAAAAACTAGTGCTGAATCACCGTCGACAGATGAGAATTCATGACCAAACGAATCAAGTGGGTGCCAAGGAGTAGCAGGCCTCGCAGCACTAGTGAATGCTGTATCACCAATGATAGATTAGAATACTCCATCAACTCAGCAGAGTTAGATTAAAGTTGTTAGTGCATTTAATAACTGCATAAGGACTGCTATCATCGTAAACCGCCACTCTTTCGAAGATCCGAAAAACCGAGGATGCGGAGCAGCAGTTTATCGCGAACCTTTAGCAGATCTTTTATGAGTACTTGCAGCAGAAAATGCTATTGTAAAAAATGATAAGTAGGTAACTAAATCGAATATTACAATTTAAAAACTGCTGCAATCTTACTTACAACAGACCTGACTTAGTGGTTTGATTCGAATGTGTGTCAACTCGTTACCAGAGACATGAAAAAGTTCAAGGAGAGAGACTCTGACTGGGCATTATCTGCTGTTCTTAACCTGGTGGTGGATACATGCAAGTAAAGGCCAATAAAAGTAAGCTCTTGGACTGACCGTTCTAAGTTTAGTAAGGACAAAAAGCTTGTGCTCATGTGCAAAACCAGGATAAACAGTGTTCCAAGTAAGCAAATCTATCTGCACTTTATCCAGTTACAAAAGATCCTCAACGTGTTTGTACACATAAAAATTTTGTGGATGTGTACTTTTTCAAGGACATTGGATTTCCAGTGCATACAAAACAAGTGGTTAAATTAAAAAGCAAAACAATTTATTTGTACAAATTCGAACTTGGTGGGCTTTCCTTCTCAGCTCCCGCACGCAGCACCACCAAGCGTCCATCGCGCTTTTTTACTATCGTGACTGGGGGAGCTGTCGCAGGCAGTCCCGCTCGAGCCGCTGTTCTGCACTCCCTCAGCGATCTTTTACGGCAGCCAGCACCAGAGGTTCCTGTGATGCGTTATTGACCACTAAATTCTGTACTGGCTACTTTATAACACTAAAGCTGCATACATTCGTCCTTCGAGCCGGATACAACATCAGCAGGATAGAGAAGTTGCAGGGGCATTGCCAAAACCAAGCCAGTGATAATGAATCTCCTTGCGAGATGCATGTATAGGGATGGTGATTGACGACTTTTAATCGATAAGAGGGTGCCAGGGAGGCAAGACTCCAGCCAATCAGAGCGCTCAAAATATCGATGTGTATAGGTATACATCAATGTTAACCGGGGGCTTGCCTTCCTGGCGCAATCTGAGCTGAGCTTGTTAGGTCACCATTCCCATAGGGCACAGGCACCATTTTGTTAGCACGACTGTTGATGCAAGGCAAGAGGACGCTTTGTCACCGCTTACCGTCTTGTTCGCGGGTACGTGCTGTGGCTGTCGATTATGGTTTGTCGCGATGAGCCGCGCTGCTCGAACAATAGGCTAGAAATTAACGGACCCGCCGTGGCTGCCGCTGTGCCAACGCCGCACCGCAGGTCGCACGCTCGCTCGCGCAGATGGTTATTTTGCATAGCGCGGTTCGCCACCATAGACTTATACATACAGACCGCGCATCAAAGGCAAGACCTTGTAGCCAACATCTCGGGAGTGAGGAGATAGCCGGAGGGTCTTCGTGTTTTTATAACTAATGCTTATAAGAAAGAGACGGTGCGATGTTGGAAGAAGCCAGAGACCCTTCGGCCATCTCCTCCACTCCCAAAATGTTGGCTACAAGGTCTCGACTTGGATACGCGGTCTATCTGTATAAGTCTATGGGTCACGCTGGTGCGTCGCGAGCTGAGAGCCTCACTTCCGTCAGAGTTTCAGGGATCTGCCGTGGCCACCGCAGATTTCTCGCGATCAGGCCAACCCTGGAAACGGAGCTCGTCGTCGCTGCTATGCAATTGCGTCACGAAGTAAGAGCCTTGCTCTGGCCAACGCTCAGTGAACCCTGCCACCGAGGCCACCACGTCTGGGTCACAGTCCCGTAGCGCAGTCTGCACTTACATATGACACTTAGACATAGGCTGCTTTGACAGCCAAACGTCGGCGGCATAGTTTAGCTACCCAGCACGATTGTAATCGGTCCAAGAGAGTTGACAGAATCGCTTGCGGGACTTGATACCTACAATACACCATGAGTTCTCTGCTCTGGGACCCAAGCTCCATGGTATGTCCTATAGTCGTCGAATAATGCCTTCGGTTACCCAACTATTTCGGCCAGGGCTTATCCGCTAAGGGGCCATTGTCGCTTAAGTTACGGCTGTTGGCTGGGTTTTTACCGGTCAATCAACAAGTCAACCACAATTACTAATAATAGCGACCTCCTTGGCGACACAAGAGGATCTAGCTTCACCTTGGCATGACCAACTAGTCTCTCTAATGCAGAGGTTTTGGGAGCTCCAAGACGTTCCCCTGACCATTTGAAAATCCCCCTCTGAGGTCGAATGAGAGCGAATCTTTGCTTAATATCACCGAGACACTGATGGGTGATACATCGTTCGCCTACCCTTCAAGCGCGAGGGCCTCAAACTCCTTGAAGAAAGTCTGCCAGGCACCTTGGCTTCTCTGCAGTCCCTACAACGTCACCTACAGCGCAACTCCGAAATGGCCACAGAATATAGGCGGATTATGGAGGAATATCTCACGTGTGGGCATATTCGCCCGCTGCCAAAAATCAAGAAATTTACCCCGACGATCCAGGCACACTATATTTCTCACCATGGCATTTGGCAGGCTAGCGATCAGGGACGGAAACTCTGCGTCGTCTTCAACGCATGCCGGCCTAGATCTACGGGTTACAGCTTGAACGATGCTTTGCATGCAGGTCCCAAGCTACAGAACACGCTACCCCATGTACTGTTTCGCTGGAGGACACATCGAATAGCTTTCTGTGCAGACGTGCGCATGATGTTCCGCCAAGTTTGGATCAACGAGCGGGACGTGGACCTCCAACGGATCGTATAGAGTCCAGACCAATCACGCCCACCCAAGCACTACCAACTTCTCACCGTTACCTACGGGACGTCATGTGCCCCATATCTGTCATTGCGCGCAATTTAGCAATTGTGTACAGATGAAGGCCACGCCTGCCCTCAGGAAGTCACCATTGTCCTAAAGACAAATATGCCGACAACGTATTCTCGGGTGCACATGATCTGGAAAATGCTCGAACTCGACGGGACCAAGTCATTTGTCTCCTGCATTCCAGCGGATTTCCTCTTCAAAAGTGGGTTGCCAGCGTCCTGGACCTCCTGAGTGACCTACTTAAGGATGTTCGACGGCGTCCGACCTGGCGACAACTGAGCACTGATGGCCTCATCAACGAGCTAGGAGTCAGCTGGAACCCCGTCACGAGCCATCTCCAACTATCGCCACCCGTAATTTAGCTTCGACAAGAGAAGTGCGCCATTTTAGCTACTCACGCTCGGGTGTTTGACCCCTGTGGCTGGCTTGCTCCAGTAATTCTCGTGGCAAAAATGATTGTTTAGGACCTTTGGCATTCTCATCTCGGTTGGGATGCGGCTGTTCCAGCTTCCATAGCAACCAGATAGGTGACGTTCCTTAATCAGCTTCAGAACGTGCAAGAGTTTACGATCCCCCGCTGGATTGGTCATCACCCGTTTTTGCAGATGCCAGCTGACGAGCCAGAGCCACTGTCGTGTATTCGCGAGTTCAAGATCCATCTGGATACACGCGCTCTCATTTTCTTCTTGCCCGCACCAAGCTGTCCCCCATGAAGAGCCTCCAGCCACAGGTAACCTAGCCAGCCCAGATGACCATTTCCCGTCTGGAGCTCAGAGCTGCTCTTCTCGCACAGCCTCGAAAGAACTTGGAGTACTATCTGAGTACTGCGATATCTGGAGTGAATCAAAAATCGTGCTACGATGGATTCGTTCGGCGGAATCCACCAACAACTAACTCGTGGATAACTATGCTGCTCATATTCAGGAACTCCGACCATCACCCGCTTGGAGGCATGTACCCACGGAATCCAATCATGCAGACATCGCTTCTAGAGGCACTGACTTCCTAACGTTCAAGCGGCAGCAGGTGTGATGGGAGGGTCCAGCCTGGCTCCTTGATCGGCCTGAAGCATGGCCCACAGAGACCGTTGAATCCGAACGTCCGGTGAACCTTCCACCCCACAATCTCCCATCATCTGCTGCGTCACACCTTGCAGCCCAAACTTTATTCTTCAGAAGTTCTCGTACCTATTAACTCTTCTGCGCTTCCTGGTTTGACTACAGAGATTGGTTCACCTACATCTGGAACGGAGCCCACCGGCCGACAGCTGTACTCGGATCTATCACGGCCATCGAACGACGCCTACTTGGCGTATGTCCCATTGAGCCAGCACTGGTACCTGTCAGAGGAACTAGATTGTTTCCAGCTAGAAGACAGACTACCCACCAAACACCCTATCATGCCATTAGATCCGTTTTTTTCTGAAACTGACGGAATTCTCCGTGTGGGTGGACACCTGCAACACTTCGTACTCAGCTTCGATAAATGCCATCCACCAATACTCAGCAGCGCCTGTCCTTCAGCCCAGCTGATTATCTCGTTGGCCCACACTCGAGCTCTACACAGCGCCGCGGCGCTAAAGACACCAACGCTTATACATGCAGGCAGGCATGGATCGCCGGTGGCACGCGCAAGATCAAAGTGCACGTGCAAAAGTGTTTTGTCTGTATCCACTTGTGGGCCCGAGCTGCTACTCAACTCATGGCTCCCTTACCAGCAGCCCAAACTACACCCTCACGGGCCTTCTCTCGTACTGGCATAGACAATGCTGGGCCCTTCTCCGTACATGCATCCAAGGGACGAGGCATCTGCACTACCAACGTATACGTAGCTGTGTTTGTGTGTATAAGCACAAAGGCTATTCACTTAGAGCCAGTGGGTGACCTCACAACTGAGTCCTTTCTCAGTGCCCTCACTCGGTTTTGCAGCCGACGCGGTCGACCGACTGAGATTAGGTCGGACAATGGTATCTACTTCCACAGTGCCGATCGAACACTACGTAAAGCTCTGCAAGGTGCTGAAAAACATTGAAAGTTGATCAGTGGAATACTCGCAGAGCAAGGAATCTCGTGGCGTTACATCGTGACCCGTGCGCCTTACTTCGGCAGACTTTGGGAGGTACGCGTCATGTCTATGAAAATCTACCTTTGGGGAATATTGCGCTCGCCACATCTTAAATTCGAAGAGTTATCAACGGGACTTGCCAGCATCAAAGTCGTCCTCAATAGTCGCCCTCTCACACCACTAACCAGCAAAGCCATAAATCTTGATGTCCTCACACCAGGGCAATTCTTAATTGGTGCCCCCCTCAATTCTATCATTGGAATCGGGAGGTCGCCGGATGACCTCGACCAGCTCACTCACTGAAAGCTCGCCGCCAGTATCTGCAACCAATTTCAGGCTCGGTGGAGTCAAGAGTATCCAAACAAACTCCAGCAACAACCAAAGTGGCGCACTCGCCGCCGCCATTTGATACTCAATGACGTGGACGTCGCACAGTGGTCCAGAAAGCCCGAAACGTGGCGAAAAATTCTTGCACCCCACAAATTTTCACTCCATCCTTTTGATTTTTGCCTTATTTTGGTTCCAGGATCCGCTCCCCTCAGAAGTTGGAAAATTCGGTGTATGCATGTATATAGGGTGTATATATGGTACATTTCGATATTCCAGTTACTCAGGGTACGCAAAAACATGGTTGAAATGGATTGATTCGCACTTAATTTGGTATAAAAGAGTTTTTTGGGTCGTTGATCACGAATCCGGGGTCGAATTAGCCAAATTCAAGATGTCAGACCCAAGATGGCGGCGAAAATGATCTAAAATTAACTGATTTGTACTAAATTCAGTAGATTAGGTTTTTATAAATTGCTTATCACGAATCCAGCGTCAAATCAGCCAATTACAAGATGGCGGACCCAAGATGGCGACCAAAATTATCTTAAATCAACCGACTTGTACAAAATTTGGTACATGGGTTTTATATGGATCGCTGAACAGGAATCCGGGGTCCAATCAGCCAAATTTACAATGGCAGATTTTGGATAGTTGCCAAATACTTTGGTAATCAACTGATTTGTACAAATTGTAGCAAGATTTAATTCACGTCCTTCCAAAAAGCCCGAAAAACGGCTCAAATTTTTACCTTCCACGAATTTCAACTCTATCTACCTAATTTTGGGCTTATTTTGTTCCTTAGATAATAGACTACAAGGGTCCAACTCTCTCATGGTTAAAAAAATCTGTTAAGTATGTGCATATAAGGTGTGTATTTATATACATATACACACACACACACACAGAAATATATATAAATATATATATGGTAAATTCAGAAAATCTAATGGCTTTCAATCGATAAAGACAAAATGTAATGTGAGTACATCTATATTTTCGCTTTTTTCTCTTAAATTTCACTCTTATAAGCAATTCTTAGTTTTTTGGCTTTCAAAAACCTAAAAAAAGCATTGTATTTTGGTATATAGAGCATTCCACTCCATTAATTGGACAGCAAATAAAGTTTCTGAAAATCTATAGTCTATTCTATCATACGGAAAACAATCAGACAAAAGTACATATCTTATATTTTCTTCCCTTAAATCGATAAATAATTTTTGTTAAGTGTCTAACAGACCCTCCCCCTCTCCATCAGGAACTTAGACGGTTAGATTTTTTTTTGGACGGACGAATTTCGAGAACTTTTTTGATCTTGTTTCTATAGCCTTAACATTGAATACACGATAGTTCTAGTTGAATGACAACTTTATACTTTTCCATGTATTTATGCAAACAGTTATATACACATACATGGGGCATTACACGGTAACTGTATAGGATAAAATTTTTTTTCTAACTCTACGGGGATAGCTATTGGGATAAAGTTCATTATTATAATACAATGTGGTACTTATTTCTAATAAAATTATGTATTTTAATAACACGCACACATTTACATATACATACACAAAATTACACACATACTTATGGTAAATACACTATGCTGCATGGACAATGGATATTAAAAATCTTTTTCCTGACACCTTTGTATTTGCGTACAGTACGTGTTTCATTGTTTCTCTTGTAAAATCATTGATCTAAACAATATTTGCAATAATTGTTCGATTATCAAATATTTTTTCTGTATTTAAATAATGACAATAATAAGATCGATTTAATATACAACTGTCAAACGTACAAATCTTTTACGTTAGGACTGCGACGAATACTGACATTTTTCAAAGGCTGTTGACGCATTCCGATCCATTATTTTCTATGTCTCAAGCTTAATCTCGGAGAACAAAACAGATCCTGATAGAAGAAATGCTATCATTATTAATATCTAAAACTATAGCAGAAGAAAATCTGTCTCTGGGCAAAGGAATTGATAGTTCGTCGATAGATGATGAATGGAGAGATGACACGACGACGGATTATGCATCAGGTTGAGATAAAATTTATGCCTATAGCGATAGTAGTGATAATGATGATGATTGAGATGATGAGGATGATGATAATGATGAATAAAGTTTGTGATATTAGTTTTTATATTGTAGTAAAATAAGTTTACGACCGAAATGCACGAGAATCACTTTTTTTTTTAATTTACTAATAATCTGACTATAATTTTAATAAAAACCTGGAATCTTTTAATATATTGATACACTAAATTAAATGGATGTCTACTCATACAAACATACAACACATAATTTAGAGAAGCGTTTAAAAGAAAGCATTCCTTGATAACAAAAACAAAATTAAAACTCCAATTCGATTGTATGACATCTATCTCGGAACAAATAAAAAAGAAAAAGGAGAACAGCAATACGGAGTCTTAAAACTAATATTAATCGCCAAACTTCGTTAAATAATTCGTCACTATTTTCAAATCCCTAATGGTAATGATAAGAACCTGTCTTAATATAACAAAGATAAGTAAGTACTTGTATGTAGAATAATACACAAAAATGTATTTTTGACTTTTTTTTCTAAGTGTCTGTAAAATACAACTTTAAAAAAGTTAGCATCGAATTGGAAACCTATATTTTGTTGTTGCTATTTAAAAAAGTAGCATCTACCTAGAAATGTGAATTCTAAGAAAAATCCAGTATCATAAAGCCCTATCCAAGTAGCCGTTTTTGTAGACTTAGATAAACAAATTTTTCCCACTATAGTTACCGTGCAATGCCCCATGTATTGTATATAAATGTTTGCATCAATACATGGAAAAGTATAAAATTATTATCCAATTAGAAACATCGTGTATTCAATGTTAAAGGCTACAGAAACAAGCTCAAAAACGTTTTTGAAATTCGTCTGTCCAAAAAACAATCAAAACCTCTAAGTTCCAAATGAAGGAGAGGGGGGGGGGAAATCTGTAAGTCACTCAACAAAAATTATATATCGATTTAACGGAAAAAATATAAGAGTAGTACTTTTGTCTGATAGTTTTCCGTATGATCGAATAGACTATAGGCTTTCAGATACTTTATTTGCTGTCTGATGAATGAAGTGGAATGCTCTATATACCAGAAAACAATGTTTGTTTTAGGTTTTTGACAGCCAAAAGAATAAAAATTGCTTTTTTAAGTGAAATTCAAAAGAAAACATCCAAGATATGGATAAACTCACTTTACATTTGGTCTTTATCGATAGAAAGCCATTAGATTTTCCGAATTTACCATGTATATACATACATATATATATGTATACATGAATAGAAATATACACATTACATGCACATATTTAACGGGTTTTTTTAGCCCTGAGGGAGTCAGATCCTTGTAGCCTATTATCTAAGGAACAAAATAAGCCTCAAATTACGTAGATAGATTGAAAATTCGTGGAAGGTAAGAATTTTTGCCGTTTTTAGGCTTTTTGAAAGGAACTAAATTGAATACTAATACAATTTGTACAAATTAGTTGAGATCAGTGATCCATAAAAAGCCCATGTCACAAATTTGCTACAAATCAGTTGATTTAAGATAATTTTGTTCGACATCTTGGGTCCACCATTTTGAATTTGGCTGATAGGACCCCAAATTCGTAATCAGCGATCCATTAAAACCCCATGTACTAAATTTGGTACATATCATTTAATTTTAGATAATTTTGGTCCCCATCTTGTATCCACTATCCTAAATTTGACCGATTGGACCCTGGACTCGTGATCAGTAATCTATGAAAATCCTATGTACCAAATTTGGTACAAATTGGTTAATTTTAGATAATTTTCGCCGCCAACTTGGGTCTGCCATCTTAAATTCGGCTAATTTGACCCTAGATTTGTGATCAACGACCCAAAAAACTCTTGTATGCTAAATTTGGTGCGAATCAATCCATTTCTACCACGTTTTTATGTACCCTGAGTAATTGGACTACCGAATCGTACCATATATATACACCTTATATACATACACATACCGAATTTTCCAACCTCTTAGGGAAACAGATCTTTAAAGCCTATCATCTCAGGAACAAAATAAGACCAAAATTAGGAGGATGGAGTGAAAATTCGTGGGAAGCAAGAATTTTGGCCGCTTTTTAGGCTTTCTGGACCACTGTGCGTCGTCCTGTATCCAACTTTGCTGCAATCGATTGGAACGTGGCTACTAGGGCGTATTGTCTCCGTTCACCCTGGATATGATGGACTTGCTCGCGCAGCCACGATCTAAACTGCCACCGGGACATACACTCGACCTATAACAAAATAATTCTTCTCCCAGTGGCGTCAGATTCAGCAGTAACTCCGGCTGTTCAAGAATTGGACAACCAACCTGAGTCGCGTTCGGCAGGTGGCAACTAATTTCGTTCTGTGAACGAGGCGGGCGGCGTGTACAAATTTGAACTTGGCAATCTTTTCTCCGCAGCCTCCGCACGAAGCACCACTAAGCGGCATCGCTCTTTTTTACTATCGTGACTGGTGGAGCTGTCGCGGGCAGTCCCACTCTAGCCGCTGTTTGAGCTCCCTCAGTGATCTTTTACGGCAGCCAGCACTGGATGTTTCTGTGATGCGTTATTGACCACTAAACTTTGTACTCGCTACTTTATAACAATAAAACTGCATAATTAAACAATATGAGTCAACGTATAATTTCTACAGAATCGAAAAAAACAGTTCGACGCGCTTCCTCTACATTTCACACTGGAGAAAAAAGAGAAGCGTGTAAGTATACTGCTCGTAAAAAGTTTCTACATTGATGAAAATAATAAGAATAAAATGAAATTACATAATCTTGAGAGCGATATATTTAGTTCTACAAAACCTTATCCACTACTTCTGGATCAAAGATCTATCTAGACTGGTGAAAAATCAACTAACAAAGTATGAGCATAAATATTTGCGATGGTTGCTTACACTACTTCGCAACTAAAGAAAAGTTAATTGCTTGTACGGTAGAATTTCAAGAACCTAAAAATTGCAAAGTTACTCTACCGAAAAAAGCTGATAAGATACGTAGTTTTAAGAATGATATCACCAATATTAGAGTACGGTACGTAGTGTATGCAGATTTAAAATGCCTGCTAGAAACTATTCAGGATGATAACTTTCAATATACCGCCACACACCTCTAAGTATTGGGATGTACATCAAGTGTAGTTTCGCTGAATCCTTGTCTGCATACTGCAGTTATTGAAGTCTAAAGGAAAATAATGAAAATTTTGCTAAGTTTATCAATCATCCTTATGGGCTTATAATAGATTTGCAGGACAGATACAACAATCCAACATTATTAGAGTAATTGACAAATAAGGAGAACTATTACTTCTACAAGGTTACTAAAAACTATTCGTCAAAGATTATACGGTTCAAAATCACTGCCATTTCCCTGGATCGTAAATATTGTCAGTCTCACAAATTTTTTCATTATTCCTATATAACTAGTTAATATAAGCTTCTTGTTTACAGATGTCTATGTCCTGCTCACAATGCATGTCATAATATTTAGAACGACTCAAGAACCATACCGTCTATCTTTCACTGTTTCAGTGGATATGATGAACATCTGGTCTTTAAAGAACTCGTTTTGAGCTTTCCTGGCCATGTGCAGCTCATATTTCAGACTTAAACTTATTGAGTTTAATGCTATTATTTCGCTACTTCTGGAAATCTGTAGGAGCATAACAGATTTTGTAAGGAATACCCATGTACAATACCACAATACATGCACGATGATAATCATAACATCGCTTCCAGGTTGTATTAGACAGCAAGGGTCGTACCTACATTGTATTTAGCTGATTTGGAGTACTTATCTAGTAACAATGAAATCCATACAAGTACTTAAAGATTTTTTAATAATAATATCCCAAAAAATTAAGAAGTGTTTCACAGGACCCTTGAAACTTGATACGTTGTTTTGTTCACTAAGAAAACGTTATAACCTCAAAAGTTACTGAATTTACAATTTTTATCAATAAAAGTCTGCTACGAATTTTCTGAAATCCATACTTGTTTGTTGCAAAATTCCATAGTTGTATCTAACGAGCCGTACACAAATGACGTAGTCACTTCAGGGGGATTAGGGGTATAGCAAAATAATTCGTGAGGCTAAGTGGGGGGAGTAAGGGGTCGAATACCTAGCTACGTTGCTTATCCATTCAATTAAATTTTTTAAATTACTAAATGTAACTAGGATGTGCTTTTAAAATTGGCACGTGAAATCATAATATGGACTAAAAAAAATGATTACTGACACACTGCCGGTCGGTAACGAAAAACTGTATTCTGTATTCCGGCCTTTTCCAAACCTATTCCGGCATGCAGCGTTTTGTTGTGATAAGTACATATAACCTCGAGTGTTATAGTGTATACGTCTTCTCTTTTTGTACTAAGGGGGTAGTGTCACAATATATAGTCAATGTCTGGTCCGAAATACATTATGCACTCAAAACAGACAAGTGCAAATAGATATGGCAACGTCGCATGAGGTGAAAACACTCTATATGTCCATATCCATAAGTAAATATACTAGACGGAAAGATATTCGTGCCCCGCGAAGTTTAAATTCACTAATAAAAGGGGTTATGTAGGATGACAAGCCAACCAAAAAATAGCATTTAAATTTGGCAGGGCACGACTATCTTTCCGTCTAGTGTACCTTCCAATAATGCAGATCCCCTACTACACTACTATGCGACGTTACAACATATTTACGGATATTCATATAATTACCTTTAATTTGTCATAACTAAAAAACAGTAAAGCTACGGATGCTGTTCTTAGAATATGATGTTTAAAACATGATATTTTACATTATATTTCAATTTCAGCAAAGTCTTAAATTTTTTGAATCGCAATCAGTAAAATTCTCTTTCTCCCATAAAAGTACGTGTTAAATAAATAATCCATATCTCGAAAACGGTGCAGCTAGGGTGTCTGAAATTGCAATATGTTACTCTACATATATTTGTTAGTTAATATGTTATTCAACATATGATTGTTAGATCATACAAATATTTTCAAAGCGTTACTCATTCTTTTAATTTCGTAACACTACCTTCAGGGGGTTGTCGTAGTACAGTTAACGTCAATTAGTTTTTGGTTTACATGCTTTCAAAATAATTATTTTTAGATGCAACACGTAATTAAGTATGAGTCTGATGTACGCATAATGAATAACGAAAAAATCATTACAACTGCTAAAATTTTTATGTAACGTGGACTTTTGTTTGCACCTGTACCACTATATAGATATGAAAATAATGTTTTGCAGAAACTTTCAGTAGATGAATCTTTAAAACGGTAAAGCTAGGCTTTCTGCAGCTGAAATCGATAGTTTTAATTCAGGTTAACTGTATGATATTCATTTTTGTGATACTCTGAAGAATGTTAACCGACTTAGAAGTAAAAATGTGTCTTGAAACCAGTTGGCAACGACCTCTCCATAAGAGCCAGTGTTTAACCGTAAATCTTTCCGATTTAACTTCTTAAAAACTATGAAGCTAGGCCCTCTGAAAATTTTGACATGTTATGTGTGGTGATGAAATAAGTGTGATATACTTTTTCGAATAATTTCTATAGAAAACGAAATTTTACGATAACCTTTTTAAGCACGATCTGCAAAAAGTTTTTACTTTTTACTCAGCATTTTATTTAAATTAAGCATATGTCCATGAATATTTATTGAAAAATGACTCTCAATAGTCGTTTTTACGATGCATACTGCAAGGATTATACCAGTCATTTTTCGGGAAAAAAGCCACAGGATATTACAAATTATATGGATTACTCATCATAGGAGTTGTATAAATTATATTGATTATTATTTTGATGTGTTAAATTTAAAGTTTATATGAGAAGTTTAAGATGCGTGATACGCATTGTACGTGTAATGTAGAATACTTACAATTCTGCGGATTAAATAAAATAATATATGTAATAAAAAAATACCGGTAATAATTTCAACTTTGATGTTGAATTTAAATAATTTGGTTAATTTTAATCGCGTCCCATTACAAAGTCCATCATTAATATTTAAATTTCCTATTAACATAACGATTGCTCCTATTGTTAAATTAAGCTCAAGCTCATGCGCAGGAAGACCTTCTCGAATGTTATTTAACACTTCTATGAGAAAATTAATATAAACATCAATATCTGATTTATCAACTCCTTTGTATGTTGCTTTGTCAATACTGTAATACGTTACTTCGTTTCCATCTAAGTGATTTATTATTTTATTTATGCGACAAATCGTGCACTTATTATTAGTAATTAATATAGCACTATGCATGTTTAAATTTAAATTTTTTTCAAATATTTTCGAGCAAACTTCTATTGTTATCCAACTGTCTCAAATATTGAATTTTTCGATTATTCCGTTTCCAATATTTAACAACATGTTAAAACAATTTTCATGAATTGATCAAATATTCGTATTTAAATACAAAATTTTGAATAATCTCTATAAATATTATAGTTTAATTGTTTCTTTGAATATAATGCTCCTATTACAATTTTTTGTCACTGGTACAATATGACGGAAATCTACTCTTAATACTTTTCTCCAAAAGATTTTTGATTACTGCATAAATCTCTCAAGTTTTGTCAACAATTTCTAATGCTTTCTTCGGTATTCTTTGACGCTTTGTTCAGTACTATTATACCACCTTTTTTAATCTTTTTTCTAACCAAATCAAATTCAAAAAATAAACTTTCAATATTTCTGAATCCAACAGTAAAAAAAAGTTATATGACTTGTCATACCTTTTGGAAGCAGAATTGACGCAATACCTGTCCACACCATGGATATGAGTTTTTGGTTTTTAGAAACAAAGTAATAAATCATAGTTTTGTACAAGAATGTTTTTCCAGTTCATCCTGGACAATCAACAAAACAAATCTTATTACTTCCATTACATATGCATCTAAAAATATAGTTTTGTGCTTTATTCATTATAGGGTACGAATCAATAAACATTTTTTTACCGTATTTAATTTCTTTACAATCGTTTTCCACATCTAAAAAAAAATTTTCTGGAAAAGGTAGATTTAAGTTTTTACAAGACTTATTTTCTGATTCAGAAATACTGTTTATATGTAAAAGAGTTTAATTTGTTTTATTTTCAATGAAATCTTTAGTGAATTTCAATTCATATCATCTCCATATATCATCACCTTGAATATTTTCTGCAAGTAAAAACAATGCGAAAAATTTTCTTAGTTAAATCAGTAGCATAATAACACTTGCTCCTTGAAAAATGTTTAAAATTTCTAAATGATATTCAATAAGACCCTTACTTATTGCTGTTTCTTCAAAACTACTATAAAATTTTCCTTTGTATGATTTCAAATCTTCAAATGAAGTAAAACCTTTTTTTTTATTAAATATTAATTTTAGAAAAAATCTTTTTTGGTCTTTTGGAGAAATAACATTTATTCTACCGATTGCATTATGTTTCCTAGAACCTCATCGTTGTTCTCATTGTTTCTTTGCTTTATTGAAAATGTTATATTCAGGAATGTTTATGTAGTTTTAATTTTTAGCAAAAGCATCAATTTTATGTAGTTCAAACCATTATTTTAGTTGTGTTTTATAATTATTTACAGATTCAAAAATTTTTTTTTCTTTAAACACGATTTTTTGTTTATTTTCAAGATGAATGGGAAAATAAGCTACGCTATGGCTCCTACTGCAAATAGGATATTCTTGTAAGCGCTTTGCTGCTTCCATTGGACCTAAATAGCGTGCATCAATATGCTGTTTAATTTTATCGTAAACTTTATTCTTAGCGTTTGATTCTTTTTGTATTTTACAAAATGCTTCATCGTTTCCTTTATAAATATAATTATATATGTATTTTATACTTTGTACTGCTGCACAGTACTTAACATTTATATGACAATTGTATTTAATCAATATAAAATTATTTTACGGTACAACCATTGAATTATCCACTAAAATTTTTTCATTACTATTCTTTATTCTATATATATTTTGATCCATAATATTTATTCTTCTTCTATATTCTGAGTAACTATTTTTTTTATAGATGTACTATCACTTAAGTTTTTTGGAAAATTATTTTTACAAATTTTCTTATTTTTATTGAAACATCCCTTATTAAAATCAGGAGGATTAACACAACTTTTTTTACATGCTTGTATAAGTATTGAAAGTAATAAGATAAATTTTTTGAGAAATTATCAAATAATTCACGTGTCAAATGTCATCAAGGTTTATTAGATAATATTATGAATAGTGCATCAATCATCACACGAAATTTTGAAAAAAAAAAAGATAAAATTAGAAACCTTTTTTTTCACCTTTAAAGTATGTAGGCAGACTACGATACATGCAACAGCATAATCAAGATGCGATTGCAATTATGAGAAAATGTGGTAGATCAGGTTCATTTATAACTGTTACATGCAATTCTAAATGGAAGGAAATGAAAAATGTATTAAAAGACTTTCCTAAAAACACTTTACCAAACAACATACTAAATATAACAGTAAGATTCTTTCATTCAAAAATAGAATTTATAATTGTATGACCAAGAGTAGGTCCAAGCCTCCCCCAGCCCACTCCGACTCAGCTCCCCCTCAGCTTCCCACAGCTCCCTTTTAAATCACGTATTTATTTGCTCAGCTTTACGTGATACTTGACCCAATTTTTTGTGGTTAGCTCCCCCCGACCAGCCACTTTCAGTTAGCTCCCCCTTGGCTCCCACAGCTTCCCCTCCACCTTCCCCTTGTCACCTCCTTAGCTCCTCCAATAGTCTCATAACCTATTCTACAAAACACACACAACTTAATTATAAGTTCATGCATATGAATTAATACTTTTGTTTTATGTTGATTTCTCCATTCAAAATGTTTTAAGATCAACATTATATTAATTTTGTGCAAACCATAATTGTGATGTAGTCTAGTAAACTATTTTCAAGCATTGATAAGCTAAGATATCCCAATCGAAAAAAATGTTTTTTTTCCTACAAAATATGATTAGCAATATATTTTCGTGTATTATACTTACTATACAGGTGTATTATACTTTTAATCATGATGTAAATGGACAAGGTTTGCTGGATAGCACATGTTTTTGACAAGGGAAAAAATTAAACATATTTTAGGGCAATTAAGCTCCAAATTAGTCAAAAAGAGAGCACGTGTTTAAATACAGTGTTCTACTACGTCAAAAATAACCAACATGGCTATACTAAGACAGGAAATAAAAAAAGTGACCGTCAGTGATACAGCTGATGAAACAAGTACTTACCCGGAAATCCGCACACTTAAGTTTGATTAAAAATTTTGATAAATCAAACCACATCACCAAATAAAAACACCTGATTACAATGTTTAATAATAAATAATTTATCCACTAATTCAAAATAATTTCAAAGAAAAGCATAGATATAAATCTCTAGCTCCTTAAACCAAATAACTCAATATACTTCACCCTAATATTCGAAGGGAAAACAAATATTTAAAGTCAAAATTATTTATTGTTTCTATCACTTGGGTTATTGGAAATAAAAATATGATACAACTTAAATACCTACAACCAAATAACCAAATACACTTGCACGCTCATAAATTATATTGATGTATCATGTATTCATTAGTTAAGAGTATAAACAGAATATTTTATTCGATTTCGAAATAAATAATAAGCTACGATAACAATTCTTACAGGAATGGGGCAGACCTTTCGATACATGCAAATCGTGCAAAAAAAACTGGCGTTTGCAAACCAAAGTAGTGCTAAAAACTAGCATACTATATTTTAACAGTTATAAGCTAAGATCTCCTAATCGCATACAATGTCTTTTTAATACAAAATATCATCAGCAATGTAACTATGTGTATTATTTTACTGTTAAGGTGTATTAAACTTCCAATTATATGTAAATAGACAAGGTTTGCTGGATATCACATGCTTCTGACAACGTAGCAAAATAATGACATTTCATAACAGCTGATTACTGTATTTGTGAAAAAGAAAAAATTTGTCTTGATACAATAATATACTACTACGACAAAAATAACTAAGGAAGCTCTTCTGAGGCAGGAAATAAGATACTTTAACGTCAGTTATAAAGCCGATTAAACACATATTGAAAGACCCGTAAAATTCGGCAAAATACGGAATAAAACTTAAGTAAAAACCAAGCACCTAAGTCTAAACAACCGAATAAAATTTCCCGCTGAAACCATTTATCAATTAATAGTTTATTCAGTACTATTTAGTAATTCAGAATTTAAGCAGTAGTCTATTGTGTTTTATAAAATAAACATACATTATTACAACAATCGGACAAAGCAGCCGAAATTTTCTGTTTACATAGATTATTAATATCTTTTTTTTCTCTTATAGTTACACATAATTTTCTACTTGATAACTATTATTTTATTTGACAAAATAATGAATAATACAATTACGTTGGTGGATTAAAATGAATACAGTGATGTACGATCAATAAAAAAATTTTTGAACAAATTAAAAACAAAGATTT
Organism: Copidosoma aretas; assembly: GCA_030522625.1. Lineage (NCBI taxonomy): Eukaryota > Metazoa > Arthropoda > Insecta > Hymenoptera > Encyrtidae > Copidosoma > Copidosoma aretas. The sequence continues at coordinate 6,318 of JAPYYV010000143.1, read as the reverse complement.
TAAAGTTGCAAATTCCATTGTTTGTGAACTATCCAGCAGATCAAGTAAAGTTTATGACTTCTACTTATACATAACGTAAATTATATTTTGATGAATGTCAAGTAGTTATCAGTGAGTCTACAGTTTGCACTATAACTATATAGTTGTCTGTTAACCGCGGCTGACCTAACGTAAACGTCTTTATGTGCTTGTCATTTACGCATTTCTTCCTCTATCACGTTAAAAATTTGTGAAGGTGTAGTTCGAGTATTGCTCTTTTGATTCGTGTTAATTTTATTCTTTGAAACTCTGGGGAATTTGACAGAAACGGCAGAAAATTCGGGACAGATTTTAACACAAAAAAAAAGTTTTTGAACAAAAAAAATAGCACCATCATGAAGAGCAGGTCAAAATCTATCGATTTAAATTTTTTTATTTATTTTTTAGGTAGTTCCCAATCGGTACGAGGGAGTTAAACACAGTGTGCACAAGCAAAAAACTCGCAAGTTGGCCCGATCTCGCTGGACGTGCTTATATACGGAAGCTGAAGGCGGGCAAGGTAGCATGGATTCCGGAATGAGAAAGAAAAGAAAAAGGGGAAAAACTAAATTTAGATTTGCATATATCATGACCGGAATAAATGCAATCATACAAGAATATATTTATTACAAATGATGGCGGGAAGGGTTAGCATATAAATAGGAATGAGAAAAAGGGAATAAATTTACTTATTAAACATAACAAAAATGGACAAGAGCAGGTGGTCTTTATAATGACTTATCGAAGAATTACCGAACTTAATCAATACAAATAATACAAAATAGGTACAGAAAATGAAGTTGTGCATGAAGAAGTTGAGGAATGGAAAACTATAGGATATAAAAAAAGAGCATCGAAGGAAAATAAACTCGACAAAATCAAAAATAATTTCATAAAGGAAAGAAAGACATTTGTCAATCAAAAAATAGAAAAAAAATATAGATATTAGCATTTATATCATCTGTAATATGTAAAAAAAAAGAAAACAGCAGAAAAAAAAAGAAAAACTATAAACATATAGGTGAGTTTAAAAGTTTTTAAGTGATAGACCGTAGGATTTGCAATGAAAGAGAAAAATATATAAAGCACACACTGCTATGTAAAGGGGAAAAAAAAAACATATAACATAACATCAGTCAGAAATATAGGAATAGAAGATAATGGAGAGATATGCTGGAGAAAGATGCTTTATGTGAAAATGTAAGATACTTATGAAGGTAAATAAGGCACGACAATAAAGATTAAAAGTTCAGAAATAGGTTATTCGTTATTGCTCGATTCAAGTGGACTGTAAACCTTTGAATAATAATAAAGTAGCCGGATTGCGAGGACTTGGGGAATTTCGGCGAAAATATTGTCACACACAACACTTAGTTTTCGTTAATTTTCTTTTACTCAAAATAAACTATTTAAACTTTAATACAAAATTTTGGTAAATGTGAAAGCGCTCGAGTACTTTGAATAAACAAAACGTTATTGACTGAAAATAAGAAATGGTAAAGTTAACTAGGTCGAACCTTTAATCGTACAAAGTTCAAATTAAACAAATTATTGTCTTCACACTTGAAAATTAATATCTATCGTTCTATTTAAAGATATGTAATTGTTAGTTATTAGTCCGCACTGTAAAAATAGTCACAGTTTTATTATAACAAAAATCCTGTCAATTGTCACTTTCACTTGGAACTCACTTGAGTTTTCTTAAATCATTCAAACTTTGTTAATAAATTGTCAAATATTATTCACAGCTTAATCGATTAACTGATTTAACAAAGAGTCTTTTTTGCGCCCAACAACAACGACAACTATTCACTCAGCGATACCGTCGCAACTTTACGCTATTAAAATATAATTCCTTTAAGAGAAATTTTTCTCTCTCACTAAATACTGCAAGCACCAACTTGCTGCACCAAAGGCACCCTGGCCTGATTGAACTGAGAAAAACCTTCTTCTCGAGCTTGAACGCAAGCACCAACTTGCTGCACCAAAGGCACCCTGGCCTGATTGAGCTGAGAAGAACCTTCTTCTCGAGCTTGAACTAAGCACATGCTCGCTTTCAGTTGTGGCGCACAGGCCTCGTTTGCCTAGAGCATGCGAGACGTCTTGTGTCGATGGTCAGCAACCGGCAACTCGACTTTCTTTTTCGCCTCGCGTGGCTCGCAAGTAGTGGTTCGACGCGCAGCGCTACAATGATTAGTGCTATCTCTTTTCCTCTCTCCTCACCCCCTTTTCTACTAATAACTCTTGGCTGAACAGTTATAAATTATAATATTATATAAATATAAAAAGAAATTATAATACGTTGTTGTATTGCATAAGTTACCTTATTGAAAATAAATCTAGTACTAATATAAGAGGATAAGAATTTCGAATAGTTATGAAACAAATAAAGTAAATGCAGAAGTTTGTAAAAATCTATATATGACATAATTAAAAAATAAATTAAATAATTTACATTGACAAATATTAAGAAAAATTTTTAAATGATATGTTATTATAAACTTGTATCGATAATTAATTCTAAAATAATTAAAGATAACAAAAAAAAGGCTTATATCTATTTCTGTAATATTAATGATTGCGTAAATATATTATCATATACATAGTAATCAATATTAACCCTTTATACCAATTAAAGTAATTATTAGTATTAAATTGTTAACAATCATCTGATTAATTAATAAACTAATTTCATGTCTTGATTGTATCTGTTCAAATTTTTAGCGAATTTTTATAAGATTGCTTTGGTTATCTATGTTTGTACGCATATGTGTGTATTAAAAACAAATTTTCATTTTTTTTTACACATGAAAATAAAAATATTGAAATATGGTGGTTTGCACGCGGAGCGTGCAGGGGACGAAGCCCCACTTTTGTGTATATATGTATGTATGTTCCTACATTATATAGTTGTATGGTTTTGAGGCGAGTCCCAGCTCCTCCCTGCTCCTCCCTGCTCCTCCCCGCTCCTCTCTTCTCCTCTCCAGCTCCTCACCAGCTCCTCCCAAAAATAAGGTAATTTTCTTTTTGTTTTATTGAGAGATTTAACCCAATAAAAATTTGGTTAGCTCCTTCCTTCTCTTCTAGCTCCTCCCCGCTCGTTCCCAGCTCCTTCACAGCGTCTTATCAGTCTCCTTCCCTACCTCCCCCCATTTATTTCATATTTTTATCGGTTTCATCTACTCCTTTGTACGCTGCTAATTGTCCCGTCATATTTGTTAAAAATTTTTTGTAAAAAAAATCCGTACATCATGAGATGTTAATGTAGTCTTACTTTTAAAAGAACTATAGATGTCATTAAACGTTTTGGATAACATATCATTTTTTTCCACGTTCGAAGAATTTTGGACGTTTAAACTTTTTATTATGACGTATGTAATAACAACGAGGATTTTTCAGCTATTTTTATATATTATATAGTTGCATATTTTTAGGGCGAGTTTTTCTTTCTCCTCGCTGTTTCCGAACTTAATGTCAACTATATGTAAACTATACTGTGTCAACCCCCGAAGGTATTTTGTTACTTTTTATATGAAGTTTAATTACATATATTCATATATTACATAGTTGTATGGTTTTAATGCGAGTACTACCACCTATTTGCTCCCCCGATTTTTTGTTACTCTCCACTACTCCCCCCTGACGTAATTTCCACCGCTCCAGCTGTATTTTTCGACCTGAATCCGAAGCAGGGGTCAGTTGTATCGGAACAAGTCTGGACTTGGCCAAAACTTCAGCTTGTAGTATGCTTATGTGCAATAGAAATCAGCTGCAGTAAGGATGACTTATTAAAACTTTAAGCAATAAATATAGTAATAAATACACAAATATTTATCATGCTCGAAGTTTATGCTTTGATTTACTATCGTTTTTAATTTTCATCACATATTTTTAAATGTCTTTTTAGGTGTTCTATTCTTCTGTAACATTTCCTACAATTTTGACAAATGTTCTTTTCGACGTGTTTTTCATGATTTTTAAAATGCCTTTGTAAGCTACAGTTTCTTGTAAATAAAGTATCACATATACATTTGAATTTTTTTTCTATGTCGTGGATTTCTTTTTTGTGTCGCAAATAATTTTTTTTTTCTAATATAATAATTTTGCATAAGTCACAATTAGAAAATTATTTTTTGGGGATTTTTTCGTGTAATGATAGACCCTCTTGACTTTTGAATTAAAATTTGCATTTGTCGCACTGATTAAATACAGCATCCATGATGATATGTCTGTAAAAATATTGACAGAAAATGAATTTTTTATAATTATATAAACAATATTCAATTATATTTGTATTAAAAAGGTTCTTTATAAAGAGTACTACCAGCGTGGCACAAGGTCAGGTTAATAATTTTTACGAAATTATGTAATTTGTTTTTTTTTTTTTTAAGTGGCGGATAAAATCAATAATAGTAGTAATACGTATTGATCAAAAATTTCCGTCCAAACAACATTTTCAATTTCAAATTTGTTTTCAGATTCCATTTGAATAAAAATTCTTTTTGGGTCATTACTACTTGACAATGCGACATATAATTGTCCATGGGAAAATAACAGCTTCCTTAGGTACAACCCTAAGACATCAAAACTTTGACCTTGGGATCTATCAATGTTCATAGAGAAAGCTAAAGTAAATGGAAATTGTTTTCTGTACAAAGTAAAAAGCAGTGACAAAGAATTTTCTGTATTCAGTGGTATTCGTGGAATAAATTCCCTATTTCCTTTTTTTGGTCCTGTAATTATTTCAGCTTCTATGTTTAATTTGAATAATTTTGTAATTTTTATTCGAGTACCATTAGATGCAGAAAAAGAAATATTTTATATATACTAGAATTATGTTAATTCTGTTCCCGTTTTTGATAACTGGAAGAGTTTGACGAAAGTCTCCACCCAAAATAAATATTTCATTCCCGTCACGTTTTTTTTCATCGGACAAATCTCTTAAAGTTCCATCAACTATTTCTAATGCCTTTTTTGAAATTATATAAGCTTCGTACCAAATAATTATTTCTACTTAACGTGATATTTTTTTATCTGATTTAAACTAAAGGAAAGCACTCTCTATAATGGTTTAATCTAAAGAATGTCTGAAAGTCCTGTGAGAAGTCATTCCCTTAGCAAGTAAAATAGAAGCAAATTCTGTCTAAGCCATGGTTAAGATTTTTTTTCTAATTAATAAGAAATAGTAAATTAATGTCTTCTATGAAAATGTTTTTATAGATCTACCAGGACCATCAATGAAAAAATTTTTTTTTTCAATTTAATTATTTCTTGAAAAATTAGATTTTGATCATTGCTTAGCTCTGAAAACATTTCATACAATTTATGTTTACAAAACGTAATTTCATCCTTGTCATCATCAAAATTTTGCTTCATCGATTTTATGGGTTCTGGCCAATTAAAATCTTTACAAGACATGTTTTTAGACATAAAAATTTCGTTTAAATATAGCAGGGATTTATTTTCGTCATCTTTACAATCTTCTACAAAAATTTTTTTGTATTTATCCCAAGTAATGTTGCCCAAAAAATTTTCAGACATAACAATCCAAGCAAAAAATTTGCAAAGTTGAAAAGGTAGCATAATCTTACAAGCTTCTTCGAAAATGATATCTACTCGTATGTAAGAATTATGTTCTACTAATCTCATAGAAATAGCTGTTTCTTTAAAAGTATCGTACGTGATGTTTTTGACAGTTCGTAAATCTGTAAAAGATGTTTTACCTGCTACTTTATTCAATATCAATTTAAAAAAAAATCTCTCTTGATCTTTTGGAGAAACTACATTTAATCTACCAATTGTTATATTTTTTCTTGAACGTTTTTGTTAGATATCGAGCGGACTATATGATAAGAGAAAATGAGAGCGGCGCCAGATGAGCACAAAGCTCGTGGTAACTCCCGGTTGGGATAAAATCCTCAAATCCCAAAGGAAATGAGGAACGTACCAAGGAGAAGACTCTGACATTGACTTGACTGAAAACTTTCTTGACAGAAATATAGCGGTTGCGAGAGAGTGACAATCCCTCTTGGCTGCGTGAGTCTGCTCGCGAGCGCCGACGTGTGGCTCGAGAGCATGCGGTAGCTAGACTGACTTAATATGCAGGCTTCCTCGCAGGACAGCAACAAATTGAGGAATATGTAATTGTATGTATGTATTTATAAGTTTTTACATTAGAAGTGGAAGAGAAAGCAGAAATAGACTTATGCTATGTACAGCAAGGTATTATTCGAGAATATTTGAGAAGCTATAAGAGTCTTTCTCGCTCGGCAAGTCTTTGGCTTCGAAGGCATCATAACA